>JAJTIZ010000055.1:0-286317 GCA_021365335.1 Phaeosphaeriaceae sp. PMI808
ATAATTAGGTATTATTACTACCTATAGTATAACTTATATATAATAATAAGTTCTTAGAATTAATAGGAAGAATACTATTCTTTATAAATTATAGAAGATATCTAAACCTATTTAAAAGAATATTACTAGGACTAAAGGTATAAGTAGTAATAGTAACTATAGACGAACTTAAAAAAGTATACAAAGAAATATAAGATAAGATACTAAAAGTACAAGAAAGTAGTATTAAATACGCTAATAATAAACGAAAAATAGTACCTTAGCTAAAAGAGGGGGATAGAGTATATCTATATATAAAGAATCTACGTATAAAATAACTAAGTAAGGACTTAATAATATTAAAGTTAGACTATTTTTAGTTAAGTTATAAGATAGACTAGTTATATACACCTTATAACTCCTAAAAGATATAAAGATCTACCCTAGGTTCTATATAAGTAAGCTAGAACCTACTAACCTAGAAATACTACTATAGTAAAACTTCTACTATAAAATAGAAGAAGAAGATAAATTTAAAGTTAAAGATCTCTATAGATACTAAGAGATAGGACGAGAAGAATTCTAGGATAGATATTTCTACTAAGAGTAGTTAGTAAAATAGAAAGGCTACCCTAACTTAGAGAATATATAGGAACTAGAAGCTAACCTCTAGAACTATAAAGAGCTACTTAAAAAAATAAGAAAGAAATATAGAAACTATCCCTATATAGGAGTAACGGGATAATAATATCTAGATAATAGATATATTTAAGAGATAATTTAGAAGAATAAGGATTAGAACTTATAAGAGCTAGAAACTTAATTAGAAGAACTAATAGGAGAAGTAATACCCTCTATAGTAATATATTTATCTAATAACCCTAGCGTAGACTAGAGTATAGGCGACGCAGCTATACTAATTAAAAGGTTAGGATAGTTAAACGTCTAATAAGAATCTAGTTTACCCTCTAACTCTAATTCTAACGTAAAGTATAAGGCTTTATAATAAGTACGCTCTTTAGTATATTATAGAATTTTCTTATTCTATAATAACTAGTTAATAATAATAGTAAGAAGTACCTTATCTTTATTAACCTTTTTCTTATATTCTTTACGAGTCTTATTAAGAGACTCCTAAGATATACTAATATATAGATAATTAAGGTAAGTATATTTAGTATACTTTAAATTAGTATTTAGTATAATATAATAAGAAGATCTAGAAATAGAATACTTAAGATAAGGAGTTCCTATAGGGTAATTAGCTTTAAGGATTTTAGAGACTAGATAGAGCTTTTACTTATAGGCCGACGAAGATATTGCAGTAGGCTAACTTATAACTAGTACGGGGTACGCTACTTATAAGTTAGGACTAACCTAATTAGGAACTAAGGCCTAAGGATAGACCTAACTAGAAGAGGGAGGATAGTATTATAACCCTAGTTAAATTAGGAACTAGTATAGGGTTACTATTAGGCGTACGTATAGGGATAAGGTAATAGTTATTATGTAACTACTTTAAATAAAGCGCGTAAGATAAAGCGATTAAAGTTAAGCGCTTAATATAAAGCGATTATATTAAAGCGATTATATTAAAGTAATTAATATAAAGCGCCTCTAGTATATATATAATTAAGGATAATAAACCCCTAGGGCTTATTATATTCAACTTAAATAGTTATAGAGATAATATAGTTATTTAAGTTACTACTTCTACGCTCTATTATATAGTTAAGACTAAATCCCTCTTACCTTACTTTATCTTTAAGAACTAACCTTACTCTATTAAAATACTACGGTATCTTAGTAGACTCTTAATAGGGATATAAAATTATATATAAAACTTATATTTTATTAGTTTTATAATTTTAAATATAATTTTATATAGTATTAAGTATATAAAAAGACTTATAGTAGTTATATATATTATAAAACTTTAAAAACTATATATAATCCTATTATTTTAATTAAAGTTTTAGTAAATTCCTTAAAAGAATATATAAATAGTATTATTACTTTTAAATTTATTATTTTAACACTTTTTATATTTTAGTATAGTACTAATATATATTTAAAAAATATAAAACTAAAAATTTTATAATTTATATTTAAATTTTACTTAACGTAGTTTATAAGCGAGTAGCTACCCTAAGCGAGTAGCTACCCTAATACTAGCGCAACGCATACGTAGTAGAATTATCTTATATCTTAATAACGCAACGTACAATAGGCTTATACTAAAGGAGATATATTCTTAGCTATCTCTAGTATTATATTAAACTAGATTCTAAGTATAAAGCGCGCTATAGAAATCTATAATATTCCCCGAACGACTATACATCGCTAACGCGCTAGACAATACTCTTAACGCGACTATAAGCCGAACTCAAAGCACCTTATAAAACTAGAGGAGGAGGTGATTATACAGCGTATACTTAACGAGAGTCTACGTAGTATACCCCCCTTAAAGGCACACGTATAAGATATAGCTAATAGACTACTAAGAGACTATAGTAATAAGCCTACTAGTAAGAACTAGGTTAATAACTTTATTAAGCGTATACCTAAGGTGCGAACGCGATAGAGCCGTCTATATAATCGCCAGCGAGCTACCTATAAGGATCTAGTAGTTATCTAGCCCTAGTTCGCGCTAGTTCAGTTAATAAAGACGAAGTATAGTATTACTAATAAGGATATATAGAATTTTAATAAGTCTAGCTTCCTAATAGGTAAGATCTCCTCTTAGCTTATTATTACAGGTTTAGAGAAACCTAGAAAATAGAAGAAACTATAACCTAGCGATCGCGAGTAGGTTACCCTAGTATAAGGTATTAGGGCGACGGGGCGTATTATCCTACCCTTCCTTATCTTTGCAGGCAAGGTCCTTATCTCCTCCTAGTTCACTAATCTACCTCGTAACTAGATTATTACTATCTCTCCTACTAGATAGATTAATAATAACCTCGCACTAGCGTAGCTTAAGTACTTTAACGCCTATACGAAGGCTTCTTATACTAGAGTATATAGGCTACTTATTATTAATAGCTATAAGAGTTATATCTTAATAGAATTCTAGGACTACTATAAGGAGAATAAGATTATCGCTCTCTATATACTATCTTACTTATCGCACCTACTATAGCCTCTTAACGTCGTCCCCTACTCGCTATTAAAGCGCCTATATAGTAATAGGATCTCGCTCTTAGTACGTAGCCGTACCTACTATATTAGTAAAGAAACCTTCCTACTAGCCTTTAAAGTAGCTTATAAGAAGACGTTTATAAAAGAGAATATTTACGCAGGGTTCTAAGGCGCTAGGCTAGTCCTATATAACCTAGACGCTATATTATTAAAGCTAGATATGCAGCTACGTACACTAATACTACCTGTACCTAGCACTATTACCTAGGAGGTATAAATACTATATAATGCCCGCGAGATAGAGGCGCAATCTACGCTAATTTAAAACTATATATAAAACTATTAGGGGTCTCTAGCAAGTTTATTAGATAAGTAGGTTAAGTAGTTAAGTAAAGGTGCTTAGTAGATAGCTTATAATATAGTATTAATGTAGGAGGAAATAGGCCGCCTACGAGACGCAATTAACGCGTTAATAAAGCGTAAGAGCCGTAAGAGACGATTTATACGCGTAGAGGAGACTCTTATAGTTAGTAAGGTATCTAACTTAATTACTAAAAAGGAGGGTAGTAGTTATAAGAATAGTAAGACGCCTGCGAAGAGGGTGCGCGTAGAGAGGCGCTGCGGGCGTTGTAATAAGATTGGACATAACTCCCGTACCTATAAGGTAGAAATAGAAGATGTAGATAATAGCGATACTTCTAAATAATACTATACTATTGCGTATAGTATAGTAATTTATTATAGTGTTGTACTACGTCGCTGCGTATACGCTACGCTGGTGTTGAGGTAGCTACTCGCTTAGGGTGGCCACTCGCTTATAAAACACGTTATTATATTAAAAAAATACTACTATATAATAAAAATTTACTTATTTAGCTAAATATTAATAAAGTAGACTTTAATATAACTTATATAAGTAATAATAAATATATATTAATTAAAAAAGTTATTATTATTATATAAAATAACTATTATATTTAAGATATTTTTATAAAAGCTTTTTATAGAAAGTTTAGCTTTAAATAACTTAATAAGTATTTAGTATTAATTATAACTAATATATATAACTATTAAATATATATATAGATAACCTATATTAGGATTTATAGCTTCTAATTAAGCTTTATAATATAGTTATTAATAAATAAGTAAAAAATACTAAAATGTTTTAAAGTTTAATATTTCTACTAATATTAAACTTTTTTTAAAAAAAATTAGATAAAGTAATTTCTAATAGCTATTTATAAGATATACTAAAATTTAGAGTAAATAGAAAAAGTAGTTGTTGAGATAGAGGGGGGGGGCTAAGGGGAAAAAACGGGCATTAGGTGGGGCTGGGCGTCAGGTGGTGAGCCACACTACCCGAGCCAGTATTTCAATGCCCCATTGCACTTATCCATACACACGGCTGGGCTTTCAAACTGGCCAGAGTACAAGGCACTCTCTTATGTCTGGGGATCTTCCGAGATGACTTCTACTATTCATGTGAACAACATTCAATGCCAGGCGACTACAAATCTTGTCTCTGCGTTACGTCACATCCGAGAAAAACAAACCACTATTATTCTTTGGGTTGATGCACTATGTATCAATCAAGAGGACACAAATGAACGCAACCAGCAGGTTCAAATGATGGCGAGAATCTACAAAAGTGCTCAAGAAGTAATTGCTTGGCTAGGAAAGAGCGAGGACGATAGTGATGCGGCAATGAGTCTCCTAAACCGATGGGGGGCTGTACTTGTCAGCATGGGCGTTAAGGATTTCCATCATATTTCCAATCAACTGGCTTGGTTTCAAGACCGTAAGAATACAGACGATATCATCGCATGCATCGATCAACCGTTTGACACACAGGCTTGGTGCGCACTTGTCAGCTTGTATAAAAGACCCTACTGGAACCGGCTGTGGGTTCTCCAAGAGTTCGTCCTCGCAAAGACACTTTCTCTCACGTGTGGTACGGTGCGATTCGAGGTAGATCATTTCATTGCGCATATCCTCTTTTCCTATTTGGGGAGGCTTCCTTCGTTTGTGACATTCGAGACACAGCAGGCCTTCGAAGCTAGCAAAAAGAGTAGAGCTGTAATCGATTCCCTTCTTTGGTGGCGATACACTCTTTCCAATTTCTCCCGGATTAGCTCAGGTATGGATGTTTCATTGTTTAAATTGATGTGGGAGGCTTCTTTCCGCAGCTGCACTGACCCCCGAGACTACATATTCGCGCAGTCTGGCGTTCACGAAGACGGTAGTGGACTGATTGAAGTGGATTATTCGCTGAGCGTAGATGATACCTGTCTCGAATTTGCTCGCTCTTGCATTTCGCTTTCCCGTCTCGAAGTCCTCTGTTATGCAGGGATAGGGTATAACGAACCGCTACACTCTCCTACCACTCATCTTCCTTCTTGGGTCCCAGATTGGAGGGACTCGAGTAGAAATAGAGCGATCATGCCTCATCCCTTTTTGTATGGAATCTACGCGGCCGGAAACATATTGGAACGTACTTCTATTACCCCTAGTGACACCATCAACGGGCCCCATATCGTACTCCAAGGGATCAGGCTAGAAAAGATTGTGGACGTACTAGAAGGGTGGTCCAATTGGCATGGGCCACATGACATACGTTGGAAAGACTTGGTTTTTAAGCAAGGCCAAGAAACGAACTATAGAAGTGGCATGCCGCGACTTCAAGCATACTTCCGTACGCTCATGGCCGACCACCACCCCCTATACGCCTTGAGGTTAGGGAAACTGCACACAACCAAGGGTGATGAGAGCGGCAATATACAGACAGAAATTGGGGCTATGATCATCAATTTTCTAGAACAATATTGCATTACATTAAATAACTTCGCCTCAAAAAAGACTGCATCGGAGCTCCTGACGGAACTAAAACAAGAGATGGGTTTTCCTTCCCTTGGTGTAGGCGGTTTTTTCTCTGATGGGGAGGAGCCGTCTCGGGAGCACTGGAATCAGTGCATAGAAGCTGCACACAATGATGATTTGTTGATACGAGCAAGTAGAAGAGGATCCGGAGGCCATAGCTTCTTTACAACTTCTTCAGGATACATGGGGACAGGTCCACCGTATGCAAGGGAAGGAGATGTAGTGTGTATATTCAGAGGTTCACGCGTGCCGTTTCTGTTACGAGAAGATGGGAATGGATACCGTTTAGTTGGAGAGGCGTTTGTTCTAGGACTAATGGATGGTGAAGCTACAGGTGAATTTGAGGAAATGGAATTGCACTAAAGCACTCTTATTTCTTTCCCGTCTTCGTTTCCTTCAGGTCATTTCCAGTCACTGATTGCGCGGCACGTTCGGTCAAAAGTTAATGGTGCACTTCCCTGGACCTTTGTTAAAAGAAGTAGATATCGGCAAATCTTTTGCTTAACATCGACATACAGCTTAAAAGGGTATCATGCCTTCCACTAGGCTATTCTTACTCCAGAACGTTACGAATCACGCCCGAACTCTACATCCCGCGTCAAAGCCCTCCTCCGTCCACGATAAAAGCGCTCAAGCATCTTTCGCCTTTCCTGCTGCGTACTGCTCTCAACCAGCAATGCGAACTCGACAGGATCATCAAATCCCATGCTCTCCGCCATGCTGCAGAACTGGCGTTTACGCAACGACTCCCCAGGCCGGTAACGATAGTTGATTTTAAATTCACCCTTGCTGGCACTACCAGTTATGTGAATGTCGGCATCCTCGTTGTCGTCGGGGCTAAATTCGGGCTCTTCGTCTTGGTGCGAGAAGGGATGGGAGTGTGGTGTATGTTGGGATTGAGATTGGGACTGTGAAGCTTGGAAAACACGCCTACTAGAAAGGTCGATATCGTTGCGTAACTCGATGGCTTGTTTGCCGAGGCGAACTTCTATCTCGCTGCGGCCGATGACTTCAGAATTTTCGTGCGTATACTGAACACCTGCTTTTGCTAGAATCGCATTGATGGGATCAGGTCCAGTACGTTTTCTGGCATTCATTTTGCCGCCCTTGCTCTTTGTCGAGCTATTGGTGGCCGTTGATGTAAAGGAGCTAACCAATCTTTTCATCTCGCCGAGATTGATATCATCGTCTGCCAGGCCGAGGGATTTATTGGACAAGATGTCATCATCTTCAGAGTCGATTTGTGACTCGTCAAATTGAAAATCTACAGCATTGATGCCTGCTTTTGTCTCTGCGATGTTCGTTTTGTGCATAATGTCACGGAGCAGGAGGCTGTTTTCTTGGAATGTGAAAAGGTTCTCCAGTCCGAAAAGCTCGCCTTTTTTACCGGATTCATCCATTACACCTTTGAAATATCGACGTTCCTCAGAAGCATTATAGCCGATATTTGCTTGTTGCTGCTTGTAGATTTGGCGAGCATAGACGATTTCTTCAATCGTACCACTTGAGACTAACCGAAACACTTCGACATCTCGCGTTTGTCCGATGCGATACGCACGATCCTGGGCTTGCAAATCGTAGGCAGGATTCCAGTGCGGATCGATGATTACCACTTTGTTAGCTGAGGTTATGTTTAGGCCCACACCACCCGCCTTCGTACTGATTAGAAAAACGAATTGATTTGGGTCAGCATTGAAGTCTGCTACAGCCTTCGAACGATCTTCATACTTCATGCTCCCATCAAGATATGAAAAGTTGTACTTTGTGCCATCGACATCGAAAAGTCCACGCATCAGCCGCAACAGACGTACCGAATGCGAGAAAATGAGGACCTTGTCACCTTCCGCATGCCAAAGGTCAAGCATTCGTCGAAGTACCTTCCACTTCCCACAGAATTCGCGTTGTGACTGGTTGAGAATACTGTCTCGAATTCGGAACAGATCCTTCCAAATATCAGGGCAGGCAGTCTCCAAAAGATCCAAATCTTTTGCTTGTTTTTCGCTAGACTCTGAAGATTGTGGGACAATGAGCGCGAGATGATTGGCTAATTTCTGAAGGGTTACCATGCATGGGAAAATAGAAGTGTTCCAACCCTCATCTTGGCCTGGTATCTTCATATAGCAGCACCAGCCTCGCTTCTTACCAGATCCGCAGTCACAATCCTTTCTTGCTGTCTGAATGAATTGACATCGATCACTTTCTAAGAAAGTACGATATGCGTCAGCTTGTGTCTCAGTCAGCTGGCAAAAGATTATACGGTCGCTCTTCTTCGGTAGCTGGTGGGCAATTAGGGTTTTCATTCGGCGGAGGAAGACGCTGGGTAAGATTTTGTGGACTAGGTCTTTCGCTCTAGATCGCGAATCGGCGAGTTGGGCATTTGTTGCATCATGCGCCTGGCCCATCTTCAGTGGTATACTGATTGTCTGTTTCCACTCCTGCGCGGAGCCGTATGCGCCGGGCCGTGCCCAGTTGAGAAGGTTCCATAGCTCCTCGTACTTGTTTTGTATGGCAGTCCCAGTAAGGCCGAACCGACATAAGGCGTTGATCTTGTTCATTGCTTTGGTGATCTCTGCATCCTTACTCTTGATTTGGTGGCACTCGTCGGCAACAACGCAATCCCAGTCCACTGTGTTGATCTCGCTTTCGTGATTGCGGTAGGTTGTATAAGTAGTGATCATAATCTCAAGCATGCCTTTCCTTGCTGCACCAAGCACACCCTTCCGATCTGCCGCACTGCTACCGTGGTATCGATACACTTCCCACCAGCCCCACTTAGTGAGCTCATCTTCCCAGTTCTGCATTAAGGTACCAGGACACACGATCAGTATTCGAGGGTACCAACGACCATTCCCATGACGGCGAACCTGGCGCATACATTTTGCGTCACTCTTTGTTGCTTTCTTACCAAAAGCAGCAGTCAGAAAAGCGATGACCTGTATAGTTTTACCAAGACCCATGTCATCCCCCAAAATTGCGCCGGTCTGCTTTACAAACCGTTCATGAAGAAATTGCACGCCTTCGACTTGATAGTCACGCAACCACTGGGCAATTGGTGAGGGTATGATACCACTAGATTCCCGAAGCTTAATATCTAGTTTCTCACGCTGCGGTCTGATGGCCTTGTCGAGTATTGGCTTCTCTTCGTGCTCTGAGGTAGAGATATCAATTCCTTTATAGCTTGGCGGGTATCGAAGGCCAGCTTCGTGTAACTTTCTGAGGTTCTTCTGACGAGCTGTGACATAGTCAGGTATTGGGTCATCTAGGAAAGTGGCCTTGCCGATTGCATCCTCGGCAACGGAATCGGTGCTGAAACCTGTTGGTCCATATGCTTTCTTTACTTTGGTTGGTTTGCGACCAACGATACTGGACGCGGCCGCAGCCGCAGCCTTTGATTTTTTCTGTACTCGAATCCTGTTAGTTTCTGCAGCGACGCGTTTACGTTTGTTTGTTTTTCGGTCCTTCCATTCCTGATAGACAGCTTTTGTGTCTTCCTCGGACCAATCAGACTCTACTTCGTCTTCTCCATCGGCAGGATCATCATCGGTCTCAGAGCTCAAGACAATCTGACTTCGAGACCTTAGGTGAGATGCAGCTGGCAATCCATTTTCTGAAATCAAATCTGTCTCATCAGGTGATTTGGGTCCACCATCAACGACTTGAGACTCCGTCTGTGATTGAGTCAAGACTATTGCTTGCATCAACACGAATTTATTAACGTGATGATCAGGGTTTATACTGACCTTCAATGTATTGCGATAAATCTAATCCTTTTCTCGATGACTCTACAATGTCAAGTCCATCTTCGTCATCACTCTCACTCAATGCTTCGCTCTCAGCAAAAGCTCGCAGGGCGCGTCGATGGGACCGTTCCTCCTTATGGTTCGACGACATAATTGTCAGTTGAGGGTATCTCACGTGGCCACTAACTGAGGAGCGTGAGATCCGGACTCAGAGTGACAATATTCAGCGTGCATGATGATACGCGGAGCAGAGGAAGCAACTGTGGTGGAGTAGAGCGCGTTGACGCGAGATCACGTGCAAAGCGGGGCCACCTAGCAGCACAATCCCTGACGCTGGAGCTTTGATCATCCAAATTATGAACAAGCTTCGCGAAAAGCAACAACTCCCCGCACAGCATTGAACTACTTACGAAGACTTTGAAACGCTTTGACAGCACCTACATCTAATCTCACCCTCTCTCAATACTACTAAGCTACTATGCCGCTAGATACATCGACCTATTCGCTCGCTCTCCTCCGTCTCGACGGTCGCCGGTGGAACGAACTTCGCCGAATCCATGCGCAAATCTCTACACAAGCCGCAGCAGATGGCTCGTCATACCTTGAAATGGGTAATACCAAGATCCTAGTTTCTGTCACCGGCCCCGCCGAGGGCCGACAAGCTGGGCAAAGGGGTGGAAGCGGTGGGCAGGCAAAAGTCGAGGTCGAAATTAATTTTGCGGGCTTCAGTGGCATGGAAAGGAGGCGACGAGGCGGAGGTGACAAGCGGAGCAAAGAAATGGAGCATTGCTTGAAGAGCGCTTTTGAGGGGGTCCTACTACTACAACTTTACCCTCACTCAACCATTACCCTCAACATACACATCATATCGCAAGATGGTTCACTCCTCGCAGCATGTATAAACGCTTCGACTCTCGCCCTAATCGACGCTGGTATTCCTATGTTAGACTACCTCGTTGCATGTACCGCTGCCTCAAGCGCATCAGCCTCTGCCGCCGATAATGCGTCCGCCGACGACCCATTGCTCGACTTAAACACTCTGGAGGAGCAAGAGCTACCATTCCTTACAGTCGGCACGCTAGGTGAAAGCGACAAGGTATCGGTATGTGTTATGGAAACGAGGGTAAGGATGGAGAGACTGGAGAGTATGCTGGCAGTTGGGATAGAAGGCTGTAAAAGACTGAGAGGGATACTTGATGAGGTTGTCAAGGGCTATGGGAAGCGGTTTGGATGAAGAGTGTTACCAAGCAGCGACGTTTTAGTGCCGTGCTGTGCTTGCGGCGCGGCGAAAAGCTCGTGGCTTTGAGCTATCCACGTCCAGAACGGTGAGTTTAATCACAAAACCGGTCGATTTACGTGTATAAGAGACAACAGAAGATTTGGGTACGTAAGTGGTATCGGATTGAGGAAATGGGTACCATTTATGTGCAGCCACCGACTATGCAGATATCGATGCATCGATCTGTAACGATGTTGCGTCCGCCCAGCCGCCATGGCTATCAGTGTTGCAAAAGAGGAGATAGTATCCTCGACCCCACCTGTCAACCAACTAGCTTATCTACACCTCACCCATTATTGCATGGGCTTTCAGAACAACAGCGTAAACCTCGAGATACAACTGGCATTGCCGCTTATAAGGCTTAATGTTGAAGTAATAAACCTTGGGATGTTATACACGTTCTCACATCCTTCCTAATCTGCCATGACTTCTTCGTTGGTGCTTATAGCCAGCACTTCCTTCTTCTTTCTTTTATTACACCGGATAATACTGTCCCCATTTCTCATAAATCGTCTTGGCCAGATACCAGGGCCTAAACTGTACGCATTCACTAAATGGCGTCTTGCACGAGACGACTGGGGACGACGGACACGCACAATCAACAAGTTACACTCCCAATACGGGCCTGTGGTCCGCATCGGCCCCAATGAAGTTCATTTCAACTCAATCACAGCATTACGTACGATTTATGGTGCTGGTAGCGGATTTGAACGCACAAATTTCTATTCCATGTTCGATGTCTATGGAAGGAGAAACTTGTTCACATTCCACAGTGTTGTAGATCATGCAAAAAGGAAGAGACTACTGGCCCACACTTACTCCAAGTCAGCAATTCTGAAAGGCTACCCAGCTACAATCATTGAGAGGAAAATTCTGGATTTCCTTTACTTGCTAGAACAACCACAACAACGCGATCGTATGGAGATATTTTCAGTACTTCACTATTACTCTATTGATGTGATTACAACATTTCTCTACGGAACATCTGACTTCGGAGCCACAACCGCTCTTCAAGGCACACCTGATCACGTGAGCCTTCTCGGTGATATTATGGACCACTCGCGACGGCGGCTGTCTTGGTTTGCAGTACACATGCCTTCATTGACCGCGTGGATGTATAGCAGATCAGGCCTAGCTGAGCGACTGATTCAGCCATTCTTGCCCATGCAAAAACCTGCTACATATAGTGGAATTCGGGCTCATGCTCTGCACGCGATGCAATCCTATCGTGGCGCTGACGCCGAACAAAGATCTGGGGCAGATCTCTCAATACTTGCACGATTGTGGAAGGTCAAGGGAAGCTCTGGGCTCGATGACCTGGATATCGCGAGCGAATGCGCCGATCATCTACTTGCGGGCATAGACACCACGAGTGATACCTTGATGTTTCTCATATGGGCTCTGTCGCTTCCAAAGAACGCCCAGTTTCAGACTAAGCTCATCGACGAGTGCAAAGTTGTTGACAGGAATGCAGTCAGGAACGGTGTTGTGGACCTCGAAATCGCAGATCGGCTGCCTTATCTTGACGCGGTGATCAAGGAGACACTCCGACTCTACGCCCCTCTGCCAGCTTCTGAGCCGCGATCAAGTCCTGTCGATACAGTTATCGATGGCTTTGCCGTGCCCCGTGGGACAACATGCTCCATGTCACCCTACTCGCTTCATCGAAATCCTAATGTGTTTCCAAGCCCATTGACGTGGGATCCTGAGCGATGGCTGAAGGCAGATGACGACCCAACGTTCATTGAGATGAAGCGGTGGTGGTGGGCATTCTCTAGTGGCGCGCGTATGTGTATTGGAATGCAGTAAGTGTTATGGCCTAAAACATGTTATCACTGCTGAACATGTGCTCAGTCTTGCCATGGCCGAGATGGCACTTGTGCCATCGATATATAGAAAGTACGCAACGAACATTGTATCACACTTCGATGGGGTCGCTCCAGGCATCACATCGAGGTTTGAAGTGTTCACCGACGAAACTTTTACCCAGATGAAAGTATGTTGGCCTGAAATTGTATTTGGAATATGCTAATAACGCGTCCAGGAGCACACTTGTTGGGTCCAGTTCATTCCACACGATAGTTCGGGATCATGTGTCCCCGGAGAAGAATGCCTATCATGTTCCTAATGCGGTATTTATGTATGCATCTTATATGCAACAGCGCCTGTTGGACGCCATAGCGAAAGAACACCGGAGGCAGATGTGCACGCCAATAAATGAGCTTCTAGGAACATCGTAGTTTCACACTATCTTAGAACAGCTTGGCAAACAGGACTTGCGTCCGATGCCGTCCTATCCGAGTTTTGCGCTCCGACATGTCGCTTCGTGCGCGGAGGGTTTGGAGGCACGTGACCTTCTGGTAGACATGGGGCGGGCGATAGTAAGCGTTTTCTAGATGCGGGAATGTCGGTGACCAGTCGATCCAGGCCTCCATACTTCTCAAGTTTAGATCCGGGGCCAATTCGGGCGATTTAATATATGCTCACCGGATCTAAAGCGACCGGTAAGCTCCCACTAAAATTGGCATGCACCCCAAGCAATTGATGGCCCATTTCAACACGATTTTACCCGAATGCTTTCGGGACAAGTCGCTTGAGAAACTGGCTCTCTGGACATCAGCAGAGGTCGGAACAGGAAGCTCAGCAGCTTGGGCTGGATTTACGTGCAGCAACTAGCAGACCTGGCGCCATCTCCACTTTTTGACCGCCGATCGAACCCAGCTGCTCGCATGCTCGTTGGCCATTCTGCGCGTTAGCAGGGCGGCACGTTAGGTATCCGGTCAGATTTATTGCGTTTGGGAAGCTTAGGCCTAGTCGTCTCCGCTCTCACGTGGGTTTTCTCTGCGCCGCACTGTTCATCATCAGTGCGTCCATGTATCCCCACCTCTCAACGGTTCCCTTGAACGTAAAAATTATCAAGGACCCATTTAATGGCTCGGGACCTGGCTCTGGGGAAAACGGCGACCCCAGAGCATGGCTGCCATCGTGGGGAACAAACTCACCACAACACCATGACTAGGCTGAGTAAACAAATGCACTATCATGAACGATGCCGTCGAAAGAAGCCTGCACAAGGATGCTGGGCTGACGATATTTGTCGACGGCATGCAAGCCACACGCCTTCGTCTTCTTGGCCGTCGTAAAGTGCGCGGGCTTGGTTCTGGGCGTGCAAGGGCTCCTTGAACATCGGCACAGCCGACCGCGGACGTCTTCGTTGCGGGGTCAGTCGCCAAGTTTGTGGCTGCTGAAGCTTCCTCGTGCGAAGGTATCGCAGACGAGGCTTCTTCCACGCCATAGAGCTTGGTGCAGAGCCAAAAACGCTTGAATGGGTGTCACAAGAGGCGGTTGCTGTACTATGGTAAGGTCGTAGCAAAAACATGTGTACACTCAGGGTGTTTTTGCAATAACAAATTTACAGAAGAATTCATCAAGTTTGCAAGATGGTATTGACGACTGCCTCATCTCGCGACCCCGTGGGGACTCGGCATATGTCGTAGAGATCAACACGCCCCGGGTTGTCGCTCAACATTCTCCATTCTCCATTCTCTATTCTCTGATACGTTCGTATGATCCCGGAGTTCTCCCTCGTGGCCTGGGTTCGCCTGACCCGCCACTGATGCTCAGAGCCCATTAGCTCGCCTAAAAACGGGTACATTTACTGTGCATAGGGCACCCTTTTAAGCAATAGCCTCCTTGGCACTCCTTGGCACCTCTTGGCTATCCGCTGTCGTACAAACCTTTCGCAAGGGCACCGATAGGATCACTGCGCGAAAATATGTCCGGTGTGGGCTGAAAACTGTGGATACGGGTATATATATTGCCTCACACCCCGCACCGGTCTATGATACTCAGCATCGCCTTCGGACTGCTCTTCACCGGCATCCATTTCTTCTTGATCTTGCCTTCACACTTCTGCTTTTTAGTAGCTATGGCAAGCACCAACCGGCCTGCCGATCCCTTGGCTAAGGGAACCTTTGCAACTGCAAAGCAGGGCCTCAAGGATCTTTTCGTTTGGGACCAGCGCGTAGTGGTCAGGAACGATTATGGCGAGGAGCACTGCGAGTGGCAGAAGCCGGAGCCGCTGAAGAACCCTATCACACTTTTTGCTCAGTTGAGCCTCAAGGACTGGTTGTACTTCATTGTCGGCTTCCTTGCATGGACAGCTGATGCTTTCGACTTTCATGCGCTTTCAATTCAGACAACCAAGCTTGCAGCTTACTACAAGCAAACAAATACCAGCATTACCACTGCCATCACCTTGACTCTACTACTTCGATCTGTTGGTGCAGCAGCCTTCGGTGTAGCTGGAGACAAGTTCGGTCGCAAATGGCCCATGGTATTGAACATGATCATTCTTGGTCTTCTTCAAGTCGCCACCATTTACTCCAAGACTTTCAACCAGTTCCTTGCTGTACGAAGTCTGTTTGGTCTTTTCATGGGCGGTGTCTACGGCAATGCAATTTCCATGGCACTTGAAAACTGCCCGTATGTTATCTCACTACAGTATTCAAGATCAAACTAACGATAATAGTGCCAACGCTCGTGGTTTGATGAGCGGCATCCTCCAGCAAGGGTATTCTTTCGGTTATGTGCTCGCAGCTTGCGCCAACTTGGGCGTCGGCGGTGCGACCAAGACCTGGAAGATTGTCTTCTGGATTGGAGCTGGATTCTCGATTGCTATCGGTTTCATCCGAATTTTGTTTCCAGAGTCGAAGCAATTCCTTGAGGCAAAGAAGGCTGGCCACCAATCAAAGACACCTGGCGCGTTCTGGATTGAAACCAAGGCTATGCTCAAGAAGGAGTGGAGGATGTGTCTCTACTGCATCTTTTTGATGACTTGGGTATGTGTAACACATTCTAGACCACCTTTGTCCCAAAACTAACTAAGAATTTTAGTTCAACTACTACTCCCACACTAGCCAGGACAGCTACACCACTTTCATGAAGGAGCAGAAGCATCTCAGCGCTGCTGGAGCCACCCGGGCTTCAATTCTCATGAAGACCGGAGCCTGTGTTGGCGGTACGATCTTAGGATACACTTCTCAGTGGTTCGGCCGTCGCCGCACAATCTGCTGCGCTGCTATGATGTCCGCCTTCCTCATTCCGGCTTGGATCCTGCCCACCACTGAACGTGGCCTTTCCGCATCTGGTTTCATGATCCAATTCTTTGTACAGGGAGCTTGGGGTGTTATTCCCATCCATCTCAGTGAATTGTCGCCCCCAGCTTTCCGATCATCGTTCGTTGGTATCACCTACCAACTCGGAAACATGATTTCCTCACCATCCGCCCAGATTGTCAACGCTGTTGCTGAAGCTACCATGATCACCACTGCAAAGGGAAAGAAGTCTCCGGCCTACGGACCAGTTATGGGTGTTGCTACTGCAATCATCGCCATTGGTATTGTAGTCACAACTGCCCTTGGTCCTGAGAAGAAGGGTCGCCATTTCGAGGAGGCTGGCCCCATTGGTGCGCAAGATATTATTCCTAAGGATATCGAGCAGGGTAGCATCCGCAGTGAGAAGAATGGCGTTCATGCTGTCGAGATTGTTGATTCAGACAACAAAAAGACTGCTGAGAAGCTTTAGATGCTGAATGTAGCAATCGTACAACCGTGGTTGATGTAGTCATCCGCACGTCACGACAATGAATATGATAAATGATACCTTAGTGAATATCATAATGTTAAACGCTTTATCGCTCTCAAATTTGAATTCGTATTAGCGTGCAATCTTGTATTTGCATGCCAATCGCGTGCTCCTCAGATGACACCTCTGATATATTCACCTGCCGTATATTTTGACCCGGAGGCCAAAGTTTAACAAACCCTCTAGATCTCTAGTGATGCTAAAACAACTGAAATTTAAATATCACCTTTCATTGTGGTGGAAAATTACCCAGAGATGCTTTGCGAGTAGACACTCCAGACCACGATCCAAGGCTGCGTTTCGGACGGCTCTTAGCTTCCCATCGCTTAGGAAACGTGTACGGCAACTAGAATCTAGCGTTATCTAGATCGTGTTTAGCACATGGCTATCGGCCTATGCTATCGGCCTTTGCACTTTTGGCTCAACTAGCCAAGGTATCCACCAGGCCCACCCACACCAGACCGGAGCGGGGCAAAGCCTCAAAAATTCTACACCCCCACGTCCCTCCCACCCAATCCTCCAAACGCAGGCGCCAAATTCACTCGTGCACATTGCCCCATATCAATCCCTGCGTTTTGGTTTTTGGCGGGATGTTGCCAAGTGGTTGAGAATCATTTGTTGTCCATTTCAAACTATTGGTGACCCATGCAAAAATTGGATATTCACACGTGACGAGGAAAAAAAATTAAGCGATGTGAGGGGTGAACAAGCAACTTGTTAATGTCATTAGATGCAAGAAAATCTTTGTGTAGCATAGATGGCAACCCAGCAAAATAGCGGAGGCGGGAAGAGTACGCAAAATACGCAGTACGACAAGATTGGCACAAAATATAATGTTATGACGACGCTGCCGAGTGTTGAGCCCGAGGAGCCAAGTGTGATCAAAGCTTTGGGAAGCGTGGAGGGAAAGAGATGTCTTGGTACGTTTTATGCATGCTTTAATGAACTCGTTACACGAATGCAGAGACGGAGTTGGCTGCTAAATTCCGCGAGTGCAATTTTTTTTATCAAGAACATTGGTGGCATTGCTGACCTACTGACCAGATCTGGCATGCGGCACCGGTCGCAGAACGCATCTTCTTGCTCGCCTTGGGGCCGCCTCAGTCGTCGGCTACGACATATCTTCATCCATGATAGACGGTGCAAAAAGCACTTATCCGAGCAATGAGAATTCCCACCTCACCTTCGAAGTCCGAGACTGCAGTATTCCAGAAAAGATGAAACACGATGAAAAGTTCGATATTGTCTTCGCAGGATGGTTTTTGAACTACGCTGGCACGGAGGCCGAGCTGATTAACATGTTTCGCGTCATTGAGCAAAACCTCGTTGATGGTGGAAGATTTTTGGGCGTCACGACAAATGTGTATGAGAAAGTGACTGAACCAAAAATGGACTTTTACGGCCTTGATATTTTGGTTTTAGACCCAGCTTATGTCGCTCCTGACACAAACCAGGAAGTTGGTATCACGGCAAGAGTGGTGGTTAAAAGTGGTGCACCATTTAGTTTCGATGTGTTTCAATTCCGGAAAGAGGTTTATGAGCGATGTGCGCAGCAGGCAGGGTTATTATTGAAGTGGCATGATATTGTGCTTCCGGAAGATGAGAGGATGAACCAGGGGTACTGGGATTTGTTTTTGGAGAGGCCGGCATTTACAGTCATTGAGGCAGTAAAAGCATAATATCATAGAATGCACAGCCTTGTCATAGAGGTTTGTACGAAAACAAACACAGTTGGACTGCTGGGAGCTGGCAGACTGACTGCTAACCTTGTAGTACGATTTGTATTGACATCCTCTAGACGTATTTAGGCGTCATGTCATTGGTTCTGGTCCTCCAGGTGGGAAATCTTAGTCTAGGTCTTTTGGAGTTATGCACATTTTGTCCAAAGAGTTTCCCAAATCTTGTAAAGGGTGCAGCATTTGAGTGCGTGTCATGCATGATAGACATGTCACCGAGAACAGCTTTCGACTGTCTTTATCATGACAAAAACAAAGGCATTCTCAAGTGCAGTTGATCGTGTAAAAACTGTGAGCTTTATTTTCATATTGTATCTCAAATTCTCTCCCACAGGCGAGTAGATACATTGATCAGGCAGCCGTGGGGGCCGCTTATGCGGGGTTCACCGGTGCTGAATTATGTCGGAGCCTAGTCGCGTCAGTCTCACATAACTGCAACCATAGCCAGAAACTTTATTTCTGTGCACATAATTCTCATCAATCGATTAATTAAAATGCATCATGAAATGTCATCTTCAGTTTATAATTACGAAAACCTGCTGGATAGATCTTCCATTCGCCTGTTTCGAATAAAACGATTTCAGCCTGGCCCCACTGCCCTCTTGGACGAGGTTGAAATTCATCTTTTTGAGGCCAGTTCTGATGATCACCTTGAATTTGATGCTATTTCGTATGCCTGGGGTCAAGATCAGTTGGATACAACAATTTCGTGCAATGGAAAAAGCCTCGCCGTGACATCAAACGTAAAGAGAATTCTACAAAAGTTACGAAACGCAAAATCGGCAGGAGTAATCTCGACCGGAGTATACTGGATGGATTCCATATGTATTAATCAATCTTGTATCGCAGAAAAGAACATTCAGGTACCTAAGATGCGTTTTATCTATGGCGAAGCCACATTAGTCTGGATATGGCTTGGTGAAGGTTGCCATGAGACCAAGACCGCTTTACTGTTCTTGGTAGAAATAGCCTGTGTATTAGATAAACTCGTAAAGAAAGAATATTCCAATATGCCATTCTTGCCTCAGCTGGTGGAACCATATGATAGTTTCAAGGGTAGGTACTTTTTTTCAAAAGTTTCATAGGTAGTAATATGCTTATTATTTCAGGAAATGTTTGCGAAAGCCGTGGTCATTATGATGCCATTGATACTAACTTCATTGTTGACCTCATAAATTTACCTTGGTTTCAACGTACATGGGTACTCCAAGAATTGGCGTTAGCAAAACAAGCGGTTCTGGTTTGTGGGAATGTATTCATAACTTGGTCATGGTTTATTGAAGCACTAGAGACCCTTCAAACACACGAACTTCTGGTCAGTACAATGCATACAAAATCGAATCCAGCTTCTTATCACAACGATATAGAGTGCTATCGTACGCTTATCGATCTCGTACGAATTCCAACACCAAGTCCATCAATCTCAACAGTCCTCCGATTGGCAAGACCGAAGTCTTCAACTAATCCTGTGGATAAAGTTTATGGGCTGTACGGAATTTTTGATCATTTGAAAATTCGGGGGCTACCAGAAGTTGAATACAACCGGCCAGTGCACACAGTGTACACTGAAATAACTACTGCTGCGATAACTATGGAAAAGTCTTTAGTTATCTTATACCAAGTGTGTTTACCACCTCTTATACCCGGTTTACCTTCCTGGGTTCCCGATTACAGCAATACTGCGTTCTTTCGACCCATCAAACTCAGAGAGTCTTGTGCATCCGGATCTTCGAGTCCTTGTTTTCATTTCAATGGGCTTCAACTATCTATCCAGGGGCTTTTGGTTGATGAAATTAAGGAAGTAGCTACTTCTACCTCGATTACCATGGCTAATTTTCGACGTGGATATAACGCGAGAATGGACGTCGGCGACACCAAAAGACGCTATAATGGTGTGATAGAACTTGTCCGAACGCTACAATCATGGATAAGGCTTGGTATCAAGGTCCAAACTTATCCGAAACATGGACATTCTGCGGATACATTCTGCCGGATCCTCATTCAGAACAGTATGTTTGAGCCTGGCGTGGTAAATAGCCCTGGTTTGTACGACGCGATTGAAAAGTGTATGCAAATCCTAGTTACAACCTTTCCAGAATGTCCATTCGATATCGACACCTTCCATGAAGAGATTAAAAGTATGCCCGAGTACAAGTCAACACTGGATGATTATGCCGCCCTTTTCGGGTGCGGTACGAATTTTGATGAATGGCCAGATGAAATAAAAATTCGTTGTGTCCTTCGAGTTTACAACCCGAAAGTAGCATTGATTCAACACGAAATTTTCTTGAACACTTATCATAAGACACTTATGTTGAGCAGAGCTGGTTACCTAGGAACATGTCCTCGATGGGCGAGTGTTGGTGATTCCGTTGCCTTGTTGTCAGGTTTACAGACACCGTTTATTGTACGGAAGTATGGACAGTACCACAAATTGGTCGGCCCTGCCTACATAGACGGTATTATGGAAGGTGAAATGTGGGATGAGAAACAGGCCAGATCCATCACGTTCGTTTGATGGTGTAGTTGCCTTGGTAAATTTATATTCGGCTTCACATCTACATCGATATATACGGCTGCTCATAATATGAGATATTATCGCCTTATTGCATTGAGGCCATGAATGTGACTCGCAACCCAGAACGCAGCTTTAGTATCGAATCTCGGGTAACACCTTGATGAACTGTGACCAACTAGTAAAATTCATTGTTGGTTCAGTGTCGACATTGACTCATGCTATCATTAAACTGTGTTTTGAACAGTACACAAATTGAATCTGGTCAGGTGCGTTTGACCTGGCATATAAATTTGAAAGCCTGCACACTAAATAAGGTAAGATGATCAATATTCCAGACTGAATATACAGTTGAGCCTACGTTTGTCCCTTTCAGCTCATGCTGAATAATATCCCGGCTGCTTCACATTGGCTCTTGGCACGCATTGCCTTTCTAGCACCGAATTGCCATAGCTGAACTTTTCATGAACTTGAGGCTCTGAATTACCTCTCAAGATGTCTAAATAACTTTTCGATGAGAGTGAAGGTAAGCGCGAACGCACCCATTGTTGGTAATGTGGCTCTGATAGATAATGGTTACAAAATAGTCAGGGTATACCTTTGGTGCAATTAAGATCTCCCGGGGTCAGATTCGTAGGACACGATCAGGGCGAACGAGGCGAACGTCATCATCGAGGTCAAGACAGGGTGCGGACCACCGAAATTTAATTTGAAGAAAACACCTCGGCTAGTCACCGAAGGAAATTCTTGTTGGCGAATGAGAAGTAGTTGTGAAAATTTTCGTCTATCCAAGAGTTCACTACGCTTCCGCGTTGACTCGCAATCTTGGCATCGGCACGTCAGTGGGTTAAACTTGATAATAAACTGATGTGACATTGGGCCATATCCGAACGAGGACTAGACACAGTGTTGCGGCAACGTTCGCGTGTCGCTATTATCCAATCATAAAGCCGACGGCTAACCTTCGGAATGGTAGATTTTAGCTTCCCCGGATACCTCCACATTCCTCCACACTTTAGCCCCTTGGCAGTCCGCCGGCTCCACCACATGGCAGTCTGATGCTGCACCGAAGTACCGGTTGGCGGTCTTGATTACCAGATCTGCGATGGTATTCTTAGTTGGTTCGGATATTCATCGGCATATGGCTTCGCCTGAGGCAAAACTTCGCTATGAATCATCCGGCCCTGGAGTACAAGTACTTGGGAAGATGCCGTCGTATATACCACAGGCTACAATTCCCAATACGTTGATATGGCCATTCAAAATCGAGGTTGTTCTCGGCGGAAGATGAATCTCTTTACGACCCTCTGTTTGGCCGCGGCAACGACGGCGACCGCCATTAGCGTCCGCCATACAAATGAGGTTCAGCATATAAAACCAATACCCCGATCATCTCAAAATGACGGCTGCGGATATCGAAATGCATCGTTGTCGATTGATGAGCGAGTGGAAGACCTCCTGCAGCGTATGACTATGGAAGAGAAGGCAGGACAGATGTTCCAAAATAGTTTGACCATGGGCGCAAATGGAACATTCTTAAACACGACCGAGCCGTTAGTCAAAGGAAAACTTATGTCGCACTTCAACCTGGGAAGTGCGGTTGATAACGTACGGTCGGCTGCAACATGGCACAATCGTTTACAGCAAATGGCCTTGGACACACGCCTTGGCATCCCCATTACGCTATCATCAGATCCTCGCCATGCCTTCTCAGATGCTGTCGGAGCGAACATCGCTTCAACAGCCTTTTCCCAGTGGCCCGAAAGTATGGGTCTTGCGGCAATCCGAGATGTAGAGCTCATAAAGACTTTTGCGAACATCGCGCGCCAAGAATACATGGCAATCGGTCTTCGATCTACACTTCACCCACAGATTGATCTTGCCACAGAGCCCCGATGGGCAAGAGTACATGGAACTATGGGCGAAGATGCAAACTTAACTGCTGAGCTTGTGGTAGCTTACATTGAGGGCTTTACTGGGCCAGAGTTTGGAGCGCAATCTGTAACGACGGTAGCGAAACACTTCCCCGGAAGTGGCCCAGTTCAGGGAGGCGAAGACAGCCACTTTGTATATGGCAAGAACACAACATATCCTGGTGTAAGTAGTTTCCGTGAGAAGGCTGGCACTGTTGCTCACATGATTACAGAACCAGTTTGATTACCACCTCATCCCTTTCAAGGCAGCGATAGCGGCAGGCGCAAGGCAAATGATGCCCTACTACAGCCGTCCAGTAGGCACCAAGTATGAAGAGGTCGCCTCCGGCTTTAATAAAGGCATTGTTACAGATCTCCTGAAGGGTGAGTTGGGATTTGAAGGAATCGTTGTGAGCGACTGGGGCCTTATTACCGATGCGATCATTCGAGGTCAAGACATGCCAGCTCGTGCGTGGGGTGTTGAGAACCTCACTGAACTGCAAAGAGCAGAAAAGATCTTGAATGCCGGTGTGGACCAAATCGGAGGGGAGAATAGAGTAGATCTAATTCTCGAACTCGTTAACAAAGGCATCATCAGCGAAGAGCGAATCGATCTATCGGTGGGAAAACTGCTACGCGAGAAGTTTCTGCTTGGCCTTTTTGACAATCCCTTTGTCGATGTTGAGGCTGCCGTAAAGGTAGTCGGGAAACCCGAATTCGTTCGCCAGGGTGATCTTGCGCAGCGTAGATCCTACACTCTATTGTCAAACAAGGAGAACGTATTGCCGCTGAAGTCCGCCCAAGGTCTCAAATTTTACGTCGATGGCTTCAACAAAACCTACATGGAAAAGCGGAATCTACAGGTCGTCAACACTCCTTCCGAAGCAGACATTGCGCTCGTCCGTCTGAACGCTCCATTCGAGCCGCGACCTGGGGGTTTCGAGGCCAACTACGTAAGTCGCCATCATATTTGAACTGTATATGAAATGTGCACTGACTCTGCTTTAGCATTCCGGGTCTCTTGAATACAACGTTACCGAAAGGGCACGTCAAGCCGCCATCTACAACGCGGTACCAACAATAGTAGATATTTATCTCGAACGAGCTGCTGCCATCCCTGAGATTATCGAGGCGGCAAAAGCGGTTTTGGCAAATTATGGAGCTAGCACCGATGCCTTCCTTGACACAATTTTTGGCACCAATGGAACTAAGCCTGAAGGAAAACTTCCATTTGATTTGCCGAGGAGTATGGCAGCTGTAGAAGCATCGAAAGAAGACGTGCCATTTGATACTGCGAATCCTGTTTTCCGATTCTCGCATGGTTTGAGCTATGCGTAAGGGCTATAATTAAGTATTGTATCTCAGCTAGTTAGTCTTAATCTGAACAAATTTCTTTGAACGGTGCTTCCGTTCTTTGGTCCAATTTAGCCATATGTTTGTGATACTTACTCTCGCCCCAATCAAATAATCTCATGAGGCCAATGTGTGAAGTAAGAATAATCGGCGGGGTTTGACTTCTAGCGTTACGAATCAATATCGCCGATTTAGTTTGATCGGCCATCACCATAAATCACGTAAGACAAAAGTTAGATCTAGCACTGGAGAGGTTGTAAAATACACCATATCACTCCCTCGTATCACAAACATACCTATCAACGCCCTGCGCGAGAGATCGCTTATGATCCATGTACAGCTTCGGCAATCTACGGCACCATCCTAAAGTACGTGGTAGATGTGACGTGAGAAGATCTGCGATTTTTTATGGCGTGTTCTCCATATTCTGAGCTAGTGCGGCTGATCACCTCCAAAGTTTGTACAGATACAAAGCATTTTAGCACCGCCGGAACATGGTGGTCTTAGGTCGGTCAGGCATGCAAGTCAAGAAACAAGTTAATGGCACTGTACCTGGCTATCCTATCGCGGGCTGTTTTGAATCGCCTCTGTTAGCAGCGAAATGAGGCAATGGCTGATGTCGAGTTAGTATTAGGTCATCATTAGATTGCGTCGCACTATTGCGTGCGAAAAGTCAGTTAGGTACGTACTGTACTGGAGAGGTCAGGGCGACCTCCAGTGCGCTTACAAAGCAGTACTGGAGTTGTACTGAGGCTCGTGTTTGGTGATTGCGCGTGTATTCGCCGGGTCAGTCTCGCGCTAACCACCAAACCCGATGCCTCCCCACCTCAAACACCACCCATTTTCTCAACGTTTTGTATATGAATTGGTCTCAAATTTAAAACCTAGATGCCTGAGCATCATATATATCTCTAATTTCAAGTAGGCGCTTGGGATAATTATCTATAGTGCGGTTCATCTTCTCAACGCCAAGCCCCCTCCACACCTCGTAGAACCTCTTTATACCTGCCGCCTCGCTCTGGCAACGTCTATCATAAAATTTCCTTTTAAGAGGAGATGCCTAGGTCTCTATTATACTTAGATTAGGTGACTTTAAGGGGGATAATATATAGTCCATGCCGTGTTTATCTATATAGTTGAGTGTAGTTTTAGAGATGTAAGCTGAGTCACGGTCCTGCCATAAAGTCCACTCTCCACCCTTAGTTAATATATAGCTTTGAAGAGCTGGGAGTATGACTTGAGTATATGTTTTTGAGTTCATTTTACCGTTCTTATTACCCACGTTATATGGTATAGTAAAGGCGAAATTATAGCCTAAAACATGATAGATATAGAAGTGTTGCTGCAAATTTGGGTTAGGATTATAGACCTTTTCGTACTAGATATTCCTTTTCGCGTACTTTAGGTTATCTCTAGGTAGTCTTTTAATATTTTTTTGGTACTTTAGACTAGTCATGTAGTGTATCTTATCGCACCAAAGCACTACTCGCTAGTAGTAGGCGTGAGATCGTAGTTTAAGTTGAATATTAAGATAATCGTGGCGCATAGCGAGTTAAGCTAGCGTGTGTAGTTCCTTAATAACTACTCTATGAGTTTTCATACTAGTCTCACGCATTATATGGCGCTGGATCGTAGTTGTAGCCCACTGAACGTTCTCCTTGCCCTTCTCATCAATATACTCCTTCACTACGCCCGCCCTCTCTGCAAGATCACGCCAAAGATTACTCTTCTCTTCAAAAGTAGCATTATCGATATAGTCTGTAACTGCGAGAGCGTCGCTAGTAGTAAACGTTGCGTTACAGTGGCTGTTGTGGCCGCGCGCATCAATTTCATCTGAGTTCTGCAACCTCCGGCATCTCCCACTCCTTAAAACTCGCCCCACAGTTGCAGTTAGTATACTAAAAACTCTCCCAATATCCTTATTTATATACTTAAGGCCCTCACTGCGGTAGAACCAAGAGACTATAATAATGGCGGAGCGTTATGGCGTTTTGAGCTGAAATTTGCGATTGAGCATAGCTTACAAGGTGCAGTAATAATTAGAAGAAGTAGGAGCATCAAAATATGAGCTTTTACTACTATATAAAAAGACCTTATGTGGATGTCTATAATTCGAGTTGTTCGAGAGACCCAAACGCGATGATGGCACGCGTCGCGCGCCAGCGCGAAAAACTCACTTTTTGAGTGAACCGAGAGCCAGTACACCTGTACTGGCGCTAGGCACGCTACCTCATTTAACACCCCTACAAGCGCTAAAAACCCTTGCTTAGACCCGTCACATGACTGTTAGGGCAGCAGTGCAAAGTCAACCTCCAAGACTAGCAGAAATAAGCTCAGCCTAGCTCGCGCGTCCTGAGGGTCGCACTGGAGTAGCCAGTGCGTGCGCACCAAACAGGGCCTAAGAGCATCGTACACATTGGCGACTTGCTAAAAAATCCATCGCCTAATTCTTCAAGATATACAGCGTGCTGGTTCATTGTTGGCTCTGTTTTACTGTTCGCATTCTTCGTCCGCAGCTTGTCCGCGGCTCTGATGGAACTGCAACATGTTGCTAGATACCAAAATAACACGATGCTGCAAATGCCGTGATGACGCGATGCCCAAGGGAATCGGCACGTATGTAAGCATATACGACGATTTTGAAGTGCACTTCCCAATGATCGCAATTCGCGATGTATGTAGGGTGGCGTATAAGCCGTATTCGGAAAATGCTGTCTTTCGCATCGGTGAGGTGACAAAGCAAGGTCGGAACCTCGCGTCTGAGCAGCACCGAGCTAACGTAACCCTCATAGTATAGAAGCATTGTGAGTAGGATATATAAGATGCATTGTTCATACGATAAATGGATACACAACCAAATCACTACTACTTACTCAATTAAAGATAATTCCATACAAGCTTCAAGTCCCATCCCTTGAGCCACCACCCAACTATCCACCAACCAACTCAAAATGTCCAAGATCATAACTGTTTTTGGTGCCACAGGAAACCAGGGTGGATCTGTCATCGAGAACCTCCTTAATGATGCCGAAATCCAGAAGGAATATAAGATCCGCGGCATTAGCCGCGATACCTCGAAGCCTGCTGCCAAAGAGCTTGCGGGCAGAGGTGTTGAGATGGTCGCTGTATGTACTTGATACGTTTTAGGGAGATAAAAAACCATCCAGCAGTACTAACATAGCATGTTCTAGGCCGATCTAGGCTCTAAGGACAGTATTCGAGTTGCCTTGAAGGACTCACACACCGTGTTCTTAGTCACCAATTACTGGGAGAGCGCGAACCCTGCCGTCGAGATCACGCAAGGAAAGAACGTTGCGGATGTTGCTAAAGAATTTGGGGTTCAACACCTCATCTTTTCTTCGCTGCTGAACGCTTCCAAAACCAGCAACGGCCGCCTTACCCATATACCTCACTTTGACGGTAAGGCTGACATCGAGCAATATATTCGTGATAGCGGCATACCTTCAACATTCTACCTGCCAGGTTACTTTATGACCAACCTCGAAGTAGCTATTCGCCCCGGTCAGGATGGCACACTTGTTTTTACTGCTCCTGTTACAAAGGATGCAAAATTTCCTTTGATCGATATCAAGAGCGATACGGGTTAGTTCTTGACATTCCATGCTTTGAAAGTGGCGTTCTAAACAGTTTCCCAGGCAAATTTATCAAAGCGATCATTAAAAATCGGTCTTCTGTCCTTGGGGCGCGTATTCTCGGGGCTGAGGGTTACTATACGCCAACCCAGATCCTTGATCAACTGTCCGAAGTGACGGGTAAGAAGACTCATTTCGTCCAGGTGGACGAAAAGACATACAAGGGCTTTTTGCCAGAATCGGTGGCCGAGGAATTGCTGGAAAATCTTTTATTCATTGAGAACCCGGGGTATTATGGCGGTGAAGGACTAGGGAAGAGTCACGAAGTCCTGGAAGATCAGCTAGTGGGGTGGAAACAGTTCGCCGGGAAGAGTACCGTGTTGAACGCTTAATTTGAAGATGATAGGGTTTGAGAGCTCGAAGTGTATTTGAAGAGCAACCGTAGGCTACAAAACAATTTTCATTCCTTTTCATCAGAAAAAAGATTGAAATTCGTTGATGCAAGAAATGGTGAGATTGCCAAAATAACTAGGAAGTTTTTGTTTCGGTCACAAATGAAAAGATGCGTGCTGCGATATGGAAGGGAGGCCGCACGGTGGTACGCTGCGCCTGTTACTCAGTGAAAATCCTGTTAGCAATGATGTGGTCCTTACTTGTGGTATCTCAAAAAGCTGCTTTCGCTTCTACTATGACCGTTTTCCTGCCGATGCCACCTTCGGAGGTCACATGACTAGTTTCTCGGTGTTTGTTTGCCCACGAAAGTATTGGAGTGGCGCTCGTTAACATGTTTTAGATGGCAAATCGAATCGTATACTTTCAGTCAACAAAGAATATAATGGTAGAGGCTGTGAGCGCAAAGAAGCGTGGTTGCCTAGGTATGACTAGATGATGTGCCGCTAGTACCGCTTGGCAAATGCGCCTTAATACCAACACACAAAAGCTTCCTTCAACCACAACCCATTGATAGCTTCGGATTCAGCTCCAGAAAATCAATTATTGCGTAGCTACGAATGCGCCGCTGTTTTACGATTGAACAAGTGCCTGAAGCGCATTACGATTATCGAGGGCTAACGCTGATGGCGGTAGCTGGAGAACTGATTAGGAAGGTGGCGGCCGCCTAACCCCTATCATTACCAACGATACTTGTCAGCGTGTCTCCGGTCCCGCAAGGCTTTGCCACTCATGGAACTTGGCCGCGATTCTTGAACATGTATTCGCTACAGCAAATTCGACCACGGGTACCTGCAGGCCTGATAAGGCACTTTCTGATACCTTCATGCAGATGACTCAGCGCTTGTATGTCTTCAGCGTTCAGCCAATGCCTCCAAACTAAGTTTTACGGGGGTGCCTTATCGTTTCAAGGACTCCAACTGCAGCTACCTAATACTACAAATCCATTGGCCGCATTTGGAAGGTCAACATTCATCTCGGCTTCTATTCTGCATGATATAGTGCCAAGATATGGAGCAACCAGGGTTGGGGATTATGACTGCCTATTCGATTGAATCGCCAAGCCTCCATTTGCCCTGTCATTTACGCCTTGCAAGAGTCTATAATAGAATCGAGGTAAGGAAAGGTAGCCCCCGAAAGACTGACCTGCCGCATCAGTGGCTTATGCGCTTACACTACTGTTCGCTATCTCCCAATACAAGAAGGAGCTCAAAAATTAGTCTCGTGAACACTTCAATCACCCCGGCCCATACACTACTGCAAGGAGAGGCCGTTGTATAAGTAGTAGGTTATTGAGGCAGACTTTATTTGTTTGTATCAGCCTCAGCTACTCGTTCCCTCGTTACTTCAATCTTTGCCATCATCATGCGGTCGTTTCTTCTCGCCTCATTGGCATCTCTTGCCACTATCAAAGGCACTCAAGGGCATCCGCACCATTCCCTCGGCCGACGAGGTGTTGACCTTAACGCCTTTCGCATGAAGCTGCCAGTAACATACATCAACGCTACTGCAGTCGTCGCGGATCCAACAATTCCAACGCTCACACGACGTGGCAGCGTAGAGGATACCGCTACAGAGTTAGTGAAGAAGACTATCCCTGGTGCTACGTTCCGTCTCGCCGACAACTATGTCGGCACAAATGGTATTGCACACTTGTACTTTAAGCAAACCGCCAACGGCATCGACATCGATAATGGTGACTTCAACGTCAATGTGAGTTGCGGAAAGCTAGCGGGCTTTTAATATGCATTGACAAGAACTGACAATTACCAGATTGGTCGCGATGGTATGGTATTTTCTTTTGGAAACTCCTTCTTCACGGGTGCCATTCCTGCTGCCCCCTCAAAGACGAAGCGTGACACCATCGAGCCTGTTGATGCTCTGAAGTCAGCGGTCAGCGTTCTTGACCTTCCTGTCTCTGCTTCATCTGCTACAGCCGAGCCAAAGGATAAGCCAGATGCCTTTGTCATCAAGCAGACTAGTGGCGTTGTTTCAGACCCAGAAGCACGCCTTGTCTATATTCAAACTGCCGAAGGCAACCTAGCTTTGACTTGGAGAATTGAGACAGACATCATGAGCAACTGGCTGTTGACTTATGTTGATGCGAAGAGCGGAAAACAAGTCCACGCGGTTGTTGACTACGCTGCTGACGCTACCTATCAAGTATAGTGAGTCAGATTATTTTCAAATATAGAGCAAGTACTAATTCGTGATAGCCCCTGGGGCCTGAACGACCCGACAGAAGGCGAACGTGTCATTCTCACCGATCCTTTTGACAAACAGGCTAGTGAGTTTGGATGGCATAGTGACGGAAAAAACGAGCTATAACACTACCCGCGGCAACAACGGTGTTGCACAAAACAACGCTCAGAAAGCACCCGCAAGTGAATACTTAACCCTGCCCCGACCTGTCAGCAAGGACCTGAAATTTGAATACCCCTACTCCCTTACTGAAACGGATCCCCTAAAGTACTCAGACGCCTCAGTTACTCAGCTATTTTATACTGCGAACGTCTACCATGATTTGCTCTATAAGCTTGGTTTCACCGAGCAGGCCGGCAATTTTGAGGTCAACAATAACGGACAAGGCGGTATCGGAAATGATTTCGTCTTCCTCAACACTCAAGATGGAACTAACGTGGACAATGCGAATTTTGCAACTCCACCAGATGGCCAAGCTGGCCGTATGAGGATGTACATGTGGACTAGAAGCCCGATAAGACGCGATTGCTCATTCGAGGCTGGCGTTGTAATTCACGAGTACACTCACGGCCTTTCCAACCGTCTTACAGGTGGACCATCAAACTCCAACTGTCTCAATGTTCTTGAGGCTGGTGGAATGGGTGAAGGTTGGGGCGACTTCTATGCCACTGCTATCCGTCTCAAGGCTGGCGACACTCGCAATACAGACTATTCCATGGGTTCATGGGTCAATAACAAACCCGCCGGTATTAGGGCATTCCTTTACTCAACCAACATGAAGACCAACCCACAAACTTATAGCACTGTCGACTCGCAAAGCGGCGTTCACGCTATTGGCACCATCTGGGCAAACATGCTGTACGAAGTGCTCTGGAATCTTATTGACAAGCACGGTAAGAATGATGCTGGTACCCCGACCTTTGACAGCAAGGGTGTTCCCACTGATGGAAAATACTTGGCCATGAAACTTGTCCTGGACGGTATGACTCTGCAGCCATGCAACCCCAACTTTGTGAGCGCAAGAGACGCCATCATTGATGCGGACAAGGCTTTGACTGGTGGTGCTAACGCATGCCCGATCTGGACTGCATTCGCTAAGAGGGGTCTTGGAGATGGTGCGAAGTACAACGCAAGCAAGAGGACCCAGAGCTTCAAGGTTCCCACCGGTGCTTGCTGATGGCGAGTCTCGGGAACGTTTAACCTTTCATGTATAAAGATTTATGATTGTGATGGCAGATGTAATTGAAGCGCCAAATATAATTTCATAAGTAAAATTTATTGCATATGCACAATATGATGTGATTTTATTCATAACTGCCACACTTATCTCACATGGTCAAAAGCGCCACATTTATTTTAGTTAGTATTGAAGTAAACACGGTTTGCCAGGTATGTATAAAGTGTACAAATATCCTTGTCTTAACCTGCGGTCTGTCTACAGGAGGCTCAGGTATAGCCAAGTGGAGTAGGGAAACACCCATCGCACTAGGGTCTTCGTGATTGTGACCTCATGGCGCCTTGAATAAGACTAGGCTAGCTTTCATATTCGCCATCAAATTTCCGGTAAAGTTTTAGGGACCCAATTTGAAGATTCTAATGCCTTCACAGAGGCATAATTGTTTGAGAATTGGATTTCAATCGAATAATTTCACAATCTCTCGTCTCATTCAAATAAAGACTAAGAAATTGTATTCGCCAGGGTTAGTAGACCGTGTATCGGTACTAGGTAAATTCATCGTTGTTATGGCGTGGCGTTCAATAATGAGGGGCCCTTTGCTTGCCTCACGTTTGAAAGAAGCTCACCCCATAACCAGTCAGGAATTCATATATGTAAAAAATCTGCATTATTAATTAAAGTTTGGGGAAAAATATAATCTAATACAAGTGAATCCCTGAGAATAGCCTTGAGTAGTACTGTATATTGTAATGGATAAGAAATAGCAGAGTTGCTGCTGTGGTATTAGTATATTTGACTGACTTAATTAGGTCTTGAAAGCAAAAATTAGTTAAGATCTGAACGTACCAACCATAACTCGGGGAAGAAGGTAGTTTCGCGCCACAGCTCATTCAAGGAAATCCTGGTACCTGCTTCTTGACCCTTTACGTTCTTATCCTGCTTGGCTAAATATTCTTTGACATCCATACCCTCTGCAAAGCGATCCTCGAAAAAAGCGACATATGTACTAAATAAGGATATAGGGCTTCATCTCAAGTGCAGAGCTCTTCGGGAGGAGAAGTCTCAACCCTATTGCCAGCACCCAACTCTACACCACTGCGTTAGATGATCAAAAAGAATAGGGATAGGAATAATTAATGTTGATGGATATGTGTAAATAGTATATCAACGTTGTAACTAGTTTTATTTGTAGCCTTGCACTCCCCCAGCTCATTGTTAGGGGCTACGTGGAAAGCGAGTGTTGAAGTCCGATCCAAGCACCTGACGAAGCGCGATGTGTTTTGTTGCTTCCGTCTCAATATAAAAAGATTACCCGAACATGCAAACCCAAGCTTGGCCATTATCCACCCCAAAATCTTGCACCAATCTAATATGTTGACTGGCTGGGTAAACTGACTTAACCTTGAGAAGCTGTCGATGATGGTATTGATGTGCTGTACCATATTCAATTCAAAATGGCGCATTATCTGCTCAAAATTAGCTTTACTGTTAATGCGCCTCCTGAAACAGCGCGGTCAATTCTTGAAACAGTCAAAGGCGCCATAAACATTGGGTTTGACATGCACCAATAGTTATTAGCGATACTTGCTGGTGCTTTTTTTTCTTCGATGTGTGATACCCTAAATTTAAGCGAGGATAACGAAAAGCTTCAATATATACTTTGTGATGTCTGGTTTGAGTTGAACCCTAATGTGTTAGTTCATACCTTATCACGATGCCAAAAAAGGATTATATACACACGGAAAAGGTCCAAAGGCTCGACTCTTTTGCTTAGTTAGCCAAAATATGGCATCTTGATTCCAAGTTTAGTTACAAAATTGAGATGTTGTTGCTGCAAGGAGGAGTATATGCATACCAACTTGATACTTCAGCCTCATCTGGATCCGAAAATATGGTCAATCGATAGAAGTTAAATTGTTGAATGCGCGCAATAAGTTACTAGTAGTATTCACGGCACTATTACAGGCTGGGAAACGCACTTACTTCCGAAATGATAGCAATCGTGACCAGTTGTACTGTATTCAACAGCATCACATAATCACTCAAATGAAATTGCTTGCCAGACTGAAAATTCTTAATAAACTCATATGTGAAAGGGAAACTTCAACATTTAGTACTTTAATAGTTAAATCATGATGGGCACTACGAGAATAGGGTTTCCAGAAACTTGAGAGCATCTGCTGGAAGCCAAAGATCAATGTAACCTACCGGCCTTTTAGTAAGCCGCTCCAATACAATGAGATTAAATATAGTATTAGTAATTAACTTAACAGGGGATTTGAAAATTTACAGATATACTTTTGCGTGCTTACTAGTTCATATTTATCGAATAAGGTGTTTGACGAGATTTTTCAGCGCATTATCATGCTCAGTAAACTTTTCCTATTTAGTTAGTCGCGCCAATATACTCTATTGCGCGCCTTCATCAAGGAATCCCGAGTCAGGGTCTTTCTTCTTAAGGAAACGTGAAATGCCGACGCTCATTGCCGTACAGCTCGCTCACGGTTAGCTTAGCCATGTCGACATCAACCTTGGGGAAAGCTTGAAACACCGATTACATAATTTGACAAATTATGGACAGGAAAAGATCCATGTGCCATTTATGCACGAATAGAAAGGAACTAGGAGCGCTTTAGCAAAAGTAATGTAGGTACCCATCTTTTACGAGTTGAAGGTTAAAGCTGCTAGTTTGTTCCAAATAAGGGTTTTGGACAGGGTAAATCTTATTACTTGATATCCTAGCTAAAATATTGCTGTTCTCGATTGTTTTTCCCTAAATTCTTGGATATCTATACAAATCGGTGTTTCCCACCTGCAAATCCAAGGTGGTTATGAGGAGCTTCGAGTTGGAATGCCTCTATAAACTGCGATACTGCTTTTCAGTCTCTCAAGCGACTTCACAGCTTCTGTAGGCTAGTGGGTATATCTGGGATATAGGGTGGCAAGTGGGCCTTGCGACATTAATGAACAATATCAGAGTGGAGGTGAATACAGGCACCTGTTGAGAAGAAGCAAACCCAAAGCAGCAATTGTGGAGATAGATCCAATCATTGCCTTTAACTGCGAGTACTGGTCAGCAACAAGGTTCGGCAATAAGCATTCCACACGATGCCCTTTAGTGGCGATTACCGGCTAGCTGGTATAACAGTGGACTGTGTATTAGCGAGCCTATAAGCAAATGTTTAGCTATCTAGATTCACCTGCCGGATGGAGATCTTTGTGTTTAGGTCTTGCAAGGTGATGCCATGTGTAGCGCTTGTATTGACATCGGTTCTCTCGAATAACTAGCAACATGGCCACTCATTACTACCACTTCCCTCTCCTAACCCTCAATCTTTGGCTGGCAGCATTTAAAAGGTACTTTGACATAAAGCGTAAAGGAACATGAATTCAAGAAACTTTTGCGTCTTTAAAGATAACAATACCAGTCTTTGTCTCAGAATGCATTTGAATTTGGCGTTCAATTCAAAGCCACCAAAAGGTCAGTTCGTTCCACAAAGCATGGAAAAAGAAACGGGACTTCGTGTGAGGTAGTAGTAGCTTTTGAGATCACTATACTTGAGGTGCTCTATTCTCTTAATTTAAGCCTAATTTTGTAATTTAATAGTTTTTTCTTGAATTAAATATCAAGATGGTAATGTCCCCCTTACGTTGAGACTTCGGTTTGCGCCCATTACGCGATGTAACAGAACGTTCAAATTTCTTCACTGAGGGTTGATTTTTTATCATTTGCAGAACAGTATAGATTGTATTGGCTAGCAGACGCCTACACCTCTAACTTTACGTAGAATGATCTGTGGTATAAGCAACCTCTTTACAGACATCAAAGTCGCTCCGCATTTGGTCCATATGAGCGGTCGAGGCCATCCAACTGTCAGCTCCTATTGGGAGCCTCAAGACATTTGCCAAATTTGGGTCCTTGCCACTTACGGCGTCATGTATGACTCTTGCCGCTTTTTCGGGATCTCCTGCTTGCTTCCCATGTTTTTCTAACTCAGATTGAATTGTAGCAGCGACGATGTGAGGGGCCCTGTACGGTTCTGACAGCTCGGTGATCGGCATTGCACCTGGTGCCAGAAAGTTTGTCCGGAATGTACCGAGATTGACTATCAGTGTGCGAATTCCAAACGAAGACGTCTCCTGCGAGATGGCCTCCGAGACGGCTAGCAAAAAAACGTTAGCAAGGAGGCTGAAAATAAGATATACAATACCACTCACCTTCGAGGGCAAACTTAGATGCAGCATAAATGCCAACCGCTGGGAAAACGGCAAGTCCCAGAACGCTGCTTATTTGCACGATAGTACCACTTCCCTTCTGGCGCATTTTGGGCAGGATGGCTTTGCAAACCCGAATTGTGCCCCATACATTTGTGTCAAATTCGGCTTTTGCATCCTCCTCGGGGATATCTTCGACAGCTCCCAAAACAGCGAATCCAGCATTGTTGACGATGACAGTAATGCCCCCTCCGAACAATGCATCGGCTACCCCCATAGCTTCGGTGATCTTTTCCTGAGACCAGGAGACATCCAATGTAATCCACTTGCCATTGGGATGTGATTCGATCTCCTTCACCAATTCAGGAGTCTTAGCTGGATTTCGAGATGTCGCAATGACATTGTCCCCAGTAGTCAAGATGTATCGTACTAGAGCTAGTCCAATACCATTGCTTGAGCCTGTCACAAGCCAAGTCAGCTTTCTTTTAGCATTAGCCATATTGACGATTGTTTTGTGGAACAGAGAAAATCTTTGACTTGTCAGTGTCGTAAAGCTGAATCAGGCTTATCGTGAGGCGTTTTGAGGTGTGAGACTATCGGACCTGAGCTATTTTGATCAAGGGATGTACTTGCTTGCTATATGCGACAGCTTACAGATGACTATTTAGTGTGCATTAACGGACAACGGAGCGGTGAAGTGGGCGTCAAAGAGTGAAGCACAGCATTGTTCTGGTAGGAAAACAAGCAAGTTTTTGCACATATGCAGGGTGTTGATGCGACCGAGGAATTATTCCCGTCCATGGCAAGTATCCAGGCCTGCTGAACGATCGCCAAGGGGGGTGCATGCTGATGCCACTGCCCCGTTCTAGTGCAGGATATGCGTGGTGTACGACTAGGTAGGGGGCTCTAGCTGAAATGTCTGGACGGTCAGCCACGCGGCGCGCTAGCGGAGCAAACAAACCTTGGAACACCACCCCTACCTTGTTTTCAGCTGCGACCCTAGCGCTTACGTGTGGGATGAGTGCATCTAACTCCGATGTCGCCAAGACCCGTTAATTCTTCCCATGTGGATAGGATATGACGGTTACACAGTTATCGTATTTCGCACGAGGCCCTTATGGGCCAAAGGATGGAGAACGTGCGGATACTGTGATACTCCACTGCAACGTACATCTTACACACCGGCTCTACACTAGAGATTTCCTCGTTCTGCCTTTCTCCACCTTGGTCTCGGCCAATTTCATGGCGTAAGTGGTGTAAAACGGAAGATGAGGTGTGCCCCTGTACGTATCTAGGTATTCCTCACAGATCAGCAACGGTCGATAGAGATAACGGCCCTTCTAGTAGTTGAGGTATTTTATAAGTACGAAGCAAGAACCACTATATTCAAGCAGGAAGTGTGTACAATAGAGAAGTTTTCATTGATACAGCTTAAATTTTTTCAAGTTTAAATCAACATGACTGCTCCAGTGTGGTCCTTCACAGATTTGGTGTTATCCCAGTGGCGCGATCCTTCTTTATCGAACGACAAACCACTAGCAGTTGACGGAGGGAGCTTGACCATCGCCGACGTGGTAGCAGTCTCAAGAGACCTAGCACAGGTGGAACTCACGCCTGCGGCGATCGATGCCATTCAAGTGTGCAGCAAAATCATCCCAGAGAAGATGGCTGAGGGAGAGATCATCTACGGTGTTAACACCGGGTTTGGAGGCAGCGCCGACACGAGAAGCAACGACGTTGAGAGGGTGCAGCAGAGCCTAATCAGTCACTTGACGTGCGGTATCATCTCGGATGGCAACCAAAAGCCTGTCGTGAAAAGCAAGAAGGAGCCTATCCTAAATGGTAATGGGCATTCTAACCAAAGCAATGGATTGCCTAATGGCAGCAATGGATTGTCTAATGGTAGCAATGGGTTGTCTAACGGCAGCAATGGTTCGGCCCATCTTAGCAACGGTTCGGTCCATCTTAGCAACGGCAAAACCCATGTTGGCAATGGCCAAGCACCTCTTAGCAACGGAAAGACCCATGTCAGCATCAGCGACCTAAAGAAACAAAGACAGCGGAGATATATAACAAGTTCGCTTCCGCTGAATGATCCGCTTGCGGCTACCTGCATGCCAGAATCGTGGGCGCGCGCATCCATGCTCATCCGCCTCAACTCTCTATCTAGCGGTGTTTCAGGCATCAGGGTTGACATCGCAGACTCTTTGAAAAATCTCCTAAACGAGGATGTGGTGCCGCGTATCCCGGTTCGTGGTAGCATCTCGGCATCGGGGGATCTCAGCGCACTGGCATGGATCGGCGCGCTAATGCAAGGCAAGACATCCGCCACTGCGTTCGCTGGCGCAAGGGACATCGAGGGAGCCAGGAAGGTGACAAGGGCCGACATTGCCTTGTCTGAAGCCGGGATAACACCCATTACCCTTCATGCTAAAGAAGGCCTAGCGATCGTCAATGGTACCGCTGTGTCAGCCGGTGTGGCAGCTTTGGCAGCACATGAGAGTATCAACCTCGCAGCACTGTCACAAGTGCTGACGGCTATGAGTGTTGAGGCCTTGCGGGGCAGCGATGAGAGCTTTGAGCCTTTCATCGCCCAGGTGCGGCCACATGCCGGCCAGGTGGACAGCGCGCGAAACATCAAGGCTTTCCTTGCTGGCTCACAGTTCCTCAACCACCACGACAGCAAGAAGGTCGCAACGCTGCGACAGGACCGCTACTCGCTGCGTACCGCCAGCCAGTGGATTGGCCCTGTGTTGGAGGATTTCTGCCTGGCCCACCATCAGCTTACAGTGGAGCTGAACTCGGTGACGGATAATCCTTTGATAGACGCGACAACGGGTCGCGTATACCATGGAGGCAACTTCCAGGCTCGTGCCGTCACAGCCGCAGCTGAAAAGCTGCGTTTGGGTCTCCAAACCATTGGCCGAATGCTCTTCACACAGTGCACTGAGATGATCAATCCGGCTACCAGCTGGGGCCTACCGCCTAACCTGTGCTCCGATGATGCAAATCACTCATTCCTGTTCAAGGGTCTTGACGTTGTCATTGCAGCCCTGACGTCTGAGTTGGGTTTCTTGGCTAACCCTGTTGGGTCTCATGTACAGACAGCCGAGATGGGCAACCAGTCGCTTAACTCCTTAGCCCTAGTGTCCGCCCGCTACACGCTTGAGGCTGTTGACGTGCTATCCCAGATCGCTTCGGCTCACTTGCTAGCCCTGTGCCAGGCCCTAGATCTGCGCACGATTGAGGTTGATGGTCGGACCGATGACCCACCCAATGCTAAACCGTACATTGGACTGGCCTCCCGACGCATGTACCACTTCATCCGCGAGGAACTCGGCATCCCGTTCTTGGGTGAGGAGCACTTGGCTTCAACTGAGGCTGCAACGATGGATGGTGTCACACCTAGCATGGGTATGTTCAACACCCGCGTCTATGAATCTATCAGGTCAGGACGCTTGTACCATGTCGTTCTAGAGAGTCTTAAAGAGGTGGCGGAGCAGGAGCGCCCGACTAACGGGACTATCACGAATGGTTTCTCTTCGCATTGAGTGTTATTATCCATCTGATACATTATATTGCATGCATGTACCTAGAGGGTAGACTAGAATTTGATATTTACTTAGATGAAATCTGATATTGTGAGTTCGTCGCGCTTGAGGTTAAATCGTTCCATTTCTTTAGCGTTACCCTTCCCATCTCGTTTTCTTTCCTCGCAAATTCACCATCCTATTTTTAATTTTCGCAAATTCGCCATTCTATTTTCTTTGTTGGTAATTTCCGATATCCTTACCGTTTCTTTTTGGAGAACATTGAGCAAAAAAATGCAACTCCAAGGCTTTGGTCATATGGAGCAAGTAAGTACGCACTCCCGAGGTCACGTTTTTGGAACTCTAATTTCGTGTATTGACAAAATCAAGGACTTTTGGAGATTTTTTTTATTCCACTGCGCCGCCCACGATAAACCAAGCAAACGAGTATCTTGACCAAAGTATCTACCTACAGCTACAACGAGTCAGTTTACTCTAAATTCGTCGCAACTCCCCACACCAACCTCTAGAAGTCGGTGTACACACATTCTATCCATCAGCCACCCCTCCCCTTTCAAATCCACATTTAACTTATCACCCAATCTCATCAGCTAATATCCCAATCCGTACTTCTTTGACGCGAACTCAGCAACATATCCACCTAGGATTGCTACGCCGACATAAGCACTTCCGGGACCAAATGCCCAAGCGCAACTAGCACCATCTTCGAGGTTGGTAGCCCAAATCATCCAAAACAACAGAAGACCAGTTCCACCACAGGATATAGCATAATATGCGTCACCAAACCCTGCTAGTTGCCCTGAAAGTATCATACAGGCTACCTGAACGACGGAAACCACGTACAGGGTTGGCTTTGTTCCGTTCCTTCCCAATCGCACGGCAAGTCCCATGACGCCAGCTTTGAGGTCATCGACGTAATCCTGATGAGCATAGAGAGTATCAAAAGTGACACACCAGAGAATTCCTGCAACATATAGATAAGCAGCCGACTGGGCAAGAGGCGACCCAATAACCGTGGCTACACGCTCTGAAAGCTCCAAAGACGTGTCCATTAGCGGTGCCAGCGGATCCTTTCCGACCATAGAAGTAACGAGGAATATGGCATAAGAAAGACCGAATCCCAACTCGACTTGGGGGTAGTTCGTACAGCGCTTCAGAAGGGGGTAGACGAACAAGAGCACGCCGTTCACAGCAGCGTGAATTAGCATCGAATTTCCAGATGGGTATAGAAGGACTGCTCCAGCCGCAATCTGCAAAGCGGTGAAGAAATGTGCCTGCGAGGTAGAGACAGCACCTCTTGGGATAGGCCTCACGCGGCAGCGGTCGACTTGGCGATCAAAATCTTGATCGCAGTTGTCGTTCCACGTGCAAGTAATTCCACGGAAGACGGTGGTCCATACGCCCATATAAACGGCGAGAAGTCCGATGGTTGGCAGGTCGACGTTTTTCGAAAATGGGGGGATGTTGACAGCGAATCCAAGGCCAATCAGGTAGTGCCAGTAGAAGGCCCAGAACCCGGATTGCCTATCAAGACGCATGAGTTCCGCATACGGAACCCATGCGTCCGGGATAAAACGAAATATGCCATGACTTGGCTTTTTGTAGCCTTTAACAACAGCACCCATGCCTTTGAGAATTTGGATGTACGGCTGCTACGCGGTGCAAATAGAACGAAATTGGTATGGTGTGAATGTAAATATCAGAGCAGAGTGCGAAGTGATTGAGATGAGAAGAAATTCTTCGTTGCAGTGATGAACTCCGGAGGTTGGAAGTGTGGTCACTTTTATCTTTTTCGGTGATACCCTGGTTTCCTAGATAAAAACAGGTCTTTCCTTGTTGAACAGAGTCCCTGATGACTACAGAACCGTCTGACATGCATTACCGCAGCCAAGACGAGCTAAATGCTAACATTTACTCGCTAAAGGTGCATACCAAGGAATGCATGTCTTAGGCATATAAGCTTCTCCGTGTAAGTGTCATACAGATGCCCACATTGATGTTACCCTATCTTACATATCGGCCTTATTTTCATGCAAGCGCTGTTACACAATAATGATGACTGTCCGTCGGCGACAGTTTACGGCAAATATTTTGTTCTAAGGGCAACGACTATCACTAACTGTATTGAAACTAGTCTCGTTCGCGGTTCGATTTGGCCTTCACCCTGTCTATCCAACCTCGCCCCGATGATATAACTTTTCTTTTTTCTTCTCCAGATCTCTAAAATCATCAAGGTCACAAACGCCATCTTTTCTACTATCTATCAACAGTAAGTATGTACCCAATCAACAACTCGTACTACCCATATTGGGGTATCTTTTTTGTTCTATGCAGTAGCTGTATAGCACTTGTTCACTTCTTGAAACCTAAAGACTTGAAATGGTCAGCAAAGAAATGGGAAATGCCACCGGGACCAGCAGGTGTGCCAGTTTTTGGCAACCTGCTGCAAATGATGAAAGCCCGCCGCGGTGCCGTTCCGCTCAATAATTGGGTGAGTTTATAAACCCGGTAAAAACAAAAAAAGAGGCACCTTGATCTAATCTTTGGCAGTTGACCTCATTGGCGCAATATGGAGAAATGGTGACACTACACATGGGATCCCAGACATGGGTTATGCTCAACTCCGACCGCGTCGTCACAGAACTCATTGCCAAGCGTGGAAAGATTACCAACGAGAGACCTCATATGCCCATTGCGAGCGATCTGATTAGTAATGGAAAGCGAACAGTGATAAGACAAGAACAAGAATGGCGAGAAGGACGTCGTGTGATGCATCAGTTGCTCAGCGGCTCCAGCCTCAAGCTCTACGCCGGAATGCAGGAGCTCGAGAGTATTGACATGCTCAGTCACTATCTCCAAGATCCCAAACTCTGGTTTGCACACAACTATAGATATTCTACCTCTGTTCTCTACAGGATCGTCATGGGGTATCCCCTAAACAAAACCAGAGCGCAGCTCGACGACTACCAGCGGGTAACAATCGAATTCTTCACGTCTATCAATCAGATCTGGGTGGACTTCTTCCCAGCTTTCAGCAAGCTTCCCCATTTCTTACAACCCTGGCGCAGTTTTTATGTGCAGATGGGGGCCTTTCATCGTCATGTCTTCGCGGAGTGGTGGAGACCCATCAAAGCCGCCGTGACCAACGGCTCGGCCCCGCCTTCATTTGTTCGCGATATCCTTCTTCATCCTGATACGAGATACACCGGTAACGATGAAGAGGCTATGTACTTAGCTACGTCTGTTATGGCAGCTGGTGGCGACAACACTCGCATGTCCATCAATACGTTTATTATGGCGATGGTGACGCGACCGGAGGCCCAGAAACGGGCTCGCGAAGAGGTTGAGAAAGTTTGCACAGATGGTGAAAATATCAGGCTGCCTCGTATGTCCGATTTGTCCGAAATGCCCTACATCGCCGCAATGATCAAAGAGGTTTTGCGATGGCGTCCAACTGTACCTATTGTTCCACCCCACCAGCTCACTGAGAATCTGGAGATTGATGGACACTTTATCCCAGCTGGTACGAGCCTTCTGATCAACTCTATCGCCTTGTCGAACGAGATCGACAATTCAGGAGATTTCATACCGGAGAGGTGGATTGATGGTACAGATACGCGTACCACTCACAACTTTTGGGGCTTTGGGGGTGGTCGTAGGATTTGTGTCGGCTGGAGAGTGGCGGAGCAAGCTCTATTTATCGCATTTGCCAGGTTGCTTTATTGTTTTGAAATGGCTCCGGTAAGTTTTACGTTTGCTTTGATTTTCATTCTCCTTATTTTAATTGCATAAGCCGCTAACAAATTATATTTCCAGAGCGGGCCTATCGATGACCGAGAACTCAATCATCAGACTCTGAATGAGCCATTCCCTGTGAAGTTCACTGTTCGCAGTCCTGAACACGCAAAGCTCATCGAAGAAGAGGCATCTAAATACCAGGATTCATTCTCTACGTTTGGGGCGACTAAATAGTGAGCACCATCGAACAGTTTCACCAATAAACATTGAAGAGGTCTGAGAAATAGTGGTGAAAAATTGGAGAATCGGATATCTTGGATTAGTCTTTGAAGTATGGTGCCCGAAAGGCTCAAGAGTTTACTCGATTCTGGAAATGGTTTAGTGAGAGGTATTTGGGAGTATCGTGGTTTTTAGTATCAGCATTGCAGTTCAATATTAATAAGAGGACTTGATGCTGGCAGTAGTTTTTGTGGAAAGAAAATAACATGTGCTCCGTCTTTCTCTTCGTCACTATATCACAAAATCTCGACCATTGGCCAAAGCAATGTAGCATTTCATTGCATATGTCACAGTGCCTGACATGGGTGTTCGAAAGAAAGTTATGTAGCTGTAGATATCACGGTAACACTTTTTCCGATAGCTGTGGTGAAGTCCAAATGTGAACTTTTACTAGGCACAAGAAAAGCCTCCACCACATTCCCCGTCCGCTCGCCACTTACATCAACCATTACACAACGGTCACTGTTGCCTTTTCCCCTTACATTCCCCCCTAGTAAGCGTCTGAGTCCATTCTGTCTTCACCCAAGGATATCTAACGTATGCAATCTAGGATCCCTGCTGTGTTGATGTTTCATTCTGGGTATGAGGCAACTTTCGGCGTGAACATTGGCGCCCTGATCTTTCGTTGCCACCTTACACGGAATCTCGAATATCTTTGTCGTCACTTTGCATTAGGTTATGTCAAGCGGGAGTTGACACTTTCCTCCTAGCACCGCATCAAACGCAGACTTCTGCAAGTTAGGTAAATGGAGCACTAGTAAGAAATCTGCAGGTATAGACTGACCGCTTAAAATATGCATCTAAGGCGCCCCAGGCGGTTTGATCTGCATTACCGCTACGACTGCCGTCTTACAAAGGCACCTCGTTGTTGAAAATCTTGTATGGTCAGGTGCCCTGTAGTGGCTTTTTACCCCCCGTGCATACCATACTACATTGCCGCGCCTACCTTGTAAAAGATTGTTAGAGTTAAAATGTTTGTATCTAGTTGCGTCAAGGTATTAAAGGCATCTGGTATACTTGCATACGGGTGCATCGAACGGACGATTTTAAGAGGTACTAGAAATAGGTCCGACTTTGCGCCGATGGCCGAGACACCACTCCCGGATGAAAAGTCAGCGCGGGCTGGCCCGCCATCTCAACTCCTGAAGGATCGGTCTGTGCAATGCTGGTCACATCGCGGCCTTCCGCGGTTCCATGGACGGCCCACATGTACGGGATTTGTAGCCGAGCTGAAATGCAAGACTGAGATTACCCTTCGCGTAACGATTCGAATGCTAAACCACTAGCTTGCAGCTGACAGACCTGCCCTAAGCGGCTTTTCACCTATCTCATGGTCTTACGAAATGTCACCGAATGCCACCGCATTACCCCCTGTAGAAACGGTGTTTTACCGCACTGCATACGGCTACCTAAAAGTACCTGTCGTGCGGCGCTCCACGGTCATGTTCACATCAGTCGATTCTCTATTTGTAACTGTCGCTGAGTAATTACACCCCCGACCTTGCGTTGCAAGGCAAAATTACACATAAATACCTGTACCGGCTATTTTATACTCTTGGCATAAGTTTCGTTATCACCTGTTTATCAATCATATTCAAAATGGTGTGGGCGTGGCAACAGTGGCTCTCGCCGAGACCAAAGCAGCGCACCATAACAAATACCCAGACAGCTTTTCCTCACCTAGGCGATGCTGCGCTTTATGAGCCGCTCTCAAAGCCTGACGGTCGTTGGGTAGTCAGAGAGACACATCGTATAAAAAACCCGCTCGTGAAGGCTGGGCTTTCTGGGCCCCCACTGTGAGTGAAAAAGATTAGATCGATTTAGCCACGGAACGGATCTGATGACCTGGTACTACAGACATATACATCTTCAACAAAACGAATTCTTCAAGGTTGAACAGGGCGTATTGGGTGCAGTCAAGGACGGAGTGGAATATGCCATTACCAAGGATGATGGAATCTTGAGCATACCCAAAGGCACGCGGTAAGCTATAACCTGGCAGACAAAATGTCGCATATATTCTACTTAGAGAGTCACTGTTGCTGACTGAAGGTCGCCCTGGATCCTTGAAGCCATCGATTCTGGTCCCACAAAACAGCTACAGAAGACCTCGTCTTCACCATCTGGCTAGATCCTTGCACGGAAACTGACCACATCCTTGACGTTAACTGCCTGCGCAACCTCGCAGGCTACATGGCTGATTGCCAGAAGGCTGGCCTAGAAGTATCGCCTTGGCAAATGCTTCTGATATTTGAAGACGCTTCTTCAGTCGTAATCCCGCCTGCGTTCGGTTGGATGCCAAACTGGATGCTCACGCAGGTTCACCATGGCCTTGCGTGGTATTCGGAGACTGTTTTAGGGTAAGCGTTTGTTTGATCTCACGGTCACTGGATAACCACTTTCTTCATTCATGTTCTGCTTAGCTAACATTCTATCAATTTCAGGTACAAGAGATCGTACCCCGAGTACGTCAAAGAAACTTGAAGCGTTCAGTCAAATATGATGACGGTAAATAGCATGTTAAATTGAAGCATTTTAGTATTGGTCGTGAAATTTAAAGCCTCGTTCTGTCCTCAGGTTGTGGAGTAGTGGGTTGCGGGCATGGCTTACGACAATGATAAAACATACGTTGAATGATGCTCCGGTATCAGAATAAAATCACCAACTATCACATGATCAACACGCGAAAACAAAGATGTTTACCTTCTGCATTAAAATGGTCTCATGGGATAAGGCTGGGATACGTGTTTGCCCTTAGCATGAACGAGACCCTCACAGTAATACAAGATTTGTTCTGTTTCGTTAAAAGTTTTCTCTCACAACCACTGCCAAAGAAAATCACTAGTAACATGAATGTACTTGGTAACCAAATGGTCAGATATCTAGCTAAACTAAAGGCTTGAAAATGAGAGATCATTCTCGCATCCCTCACAGACGATTTTGAAGTTTGACTGCGTCAACGTGAGTCTTGGTAAACTTTTCCCACGCCTCTCGTCCACTTTCCGCCGCGTTGTACTCCCAGAGCCACTTGAATAGCTCAAAGTCTGTACCTGAACGAAATTTGGCGTCACGCTCCTCTTGGTCTCGACCATCGGCAAGAGAAAACATAGCCTTCTGGTCCAATGTGTGATGTCTAACTTTTGAAGCTCGTGGTCTACGAACCTCTTCGAACACCCTGAGGGCATCTGGGATTTGGTCACGTCCCACAGACTGGCTAAATATACCTCCAAGGACTCCGGCATCCTCGAAGGCCTGAGCGGCACCCTGTGCTCTAAGGGGGGGTTAGCCAGTTTTCGATAAGACAAATCAACTGCAATTGCACTCACAGGCATGGCAGCATTGCGTGGGCAGCGTCACCGATCAGTACAAATCGACCATTTTCATGACGCCACTGAGCCAGCTCATGAATTTGGAATAGAGTCCACTTCGTGCAAACAGACCCTGGCACATTGATAAGCTCATGAAGTACTGGGTCCCAATCAGATATTTTGCTCCGGAACTCTTCAATGTCTGCGCGCTGCGGCCCATACATAGCTTTTCCACCTGGACCCTCATGGTATACTAAGACTATGTTAAGCATATCGTTCTGAATAAGATACGAGACCACGTGTCCACCTCGTCCCATCCAAAAGTTCACACTAGATCGTACTTTTAGATCCCAAGCAAGATCATTTTCAGTTATGTCTTTTGTAGGGACAGAGATTCGGTAAACGACATCGCCAGGAGTATGTGGAGGGTCCGGGCGGCCCAACAGGCTGCCCCTGCAGCGAGATCTCTCCCCGTCAGCACCTAAAATCATGTCCGCCTCATAGACGTCGCCATTGGCTAGGCATAAGGAGGGTTTGTTGAAATCTATCTCTTTAACGTCGCTGTCCAGTTTGATCTCTATTCTATGTTTCCCAGTTCCGGACAACACTGCCCTCAGAAGATCGGCACGATGGATTACAATGTAAGGAGCCTTGCTAACCAGTCGATGATCAGATACGGGCGGAGACTGCGATACTACATTCCCTTGATAAGACCGAAATGTTCCTGCCAATGGCAGGTCAGCATATTTGAGGACCTCATCAAGGACGCCCCAGTGTTGAAGCAAACGCGTAGCATTTGGCGATAGCTGAATTCCAGCGCCGATCTGTTAAGCTATGTTAGAAAAGCTAAATTATATATCGTAGAGTATGAAATTACTTCTTGTAGTTCAGCACTTCGCTCGAACACTGTCACATTGTGACCAGCTTGAGCAAGAGCCAATGCGGAAGCAAGTCCACTCAAACCGCAGCCCACAACCAGGACGGAAAACACTGGTCGTGAATATGCCATGTTAAAAACGAAGTTGCTGATTTCGCAATTCTCTGTAAGCTGTGGGAAGGTTATGGATATCGGAGTTTTTTTTTTGGAAATCTCTCTATTCTTATTGTCAGATAGACCGGGTGTGATCCACATGCTCGCACCTACCAAGCATGTGAATCTTACCAATAACAAAGTTGATCGGACCTTCTTCCTAACCTTTATTACTACTAACCTCAAATATTAGGGAAAATCTACAATGTTTTGCTCGTGGTTTCAAGCGTGTCTTAAGTACAATCCATGAACTCAAAACTCATAAAAGTCAGGTATTCAAGTACTGTCACAGATGTTTACATTCCGAATGCCCAAATCCCGCTCACAAAATATCTCGGCACAATTGACCATTGATCAAGAAGAGATCTGAGGCACAACTTGGGTTCCACCATAGCTGCGCATCTCTGTGATACGAGCATTAGCGTTCCAATTTTGGTTCCGCGCGTACCGATTACCTGGAGGCGGTGAAACCCACAGCGGTAATAGTGGATGGGCACCCGTATGCAGGTCGGAGGACGGCGCACCCGATGGTCAGGCCATACCGGTATGCGGAGAGCGGGATTTCTAGTACTTACCGGAAGTTCTAAGCTCTCGTGAGATTATCTGCAGCTAGGGTAAATCCCAGTTGACCAGGTCTAGGCGTGGCGGACTGCTGTAAAGCAGTCCTAGCTAAGCGCAATCTGTCGAATAGCCAGACCCAGGTTCAGCCCAAGCAATTTCGAAAGTATAATTTGCTTGGTGGGTTTGTATGAGGTCTAGACACGATGTGTACAATGCAAAGCGCTTACATGAAAACAATTGTGAAACAAAATATAGCAATACAGACAATGAACCAGTTGATCTAAATAAAACGTTTCCTCCTGTATCAATCTCTAAGCTACACACAGTCTATGACACCATAAGAAAAACTAACATCGTCTTGCCTTCCAGCAGATACTTCACAATTCGTAAATGACTCTCTGCAAAGTAATTATACAAAGGCGGGTACAATTGCACAATGGCTTATGACCGAGGTCAACTTAGCGTGATAGCCAAGGTTATTTCCATCTCCGAGGTTGTCCTGGGCCCAAACAGCCTGAAGTATTCTTGTGCAATAATTAAAAGATCGCGACAAGCTCAACTTCTCCGTCCTAGAGATAAGATCGAGGACGACGGCTCGTTGCTCATCTGTTCGCGCTTCACATCCAATGACGTGAATGGGAAACTGATGTTTGCAGGAACTGAGGCGGGGCAAGATAGCGAAGGCTTTTTCTATATACTGTTGCACCCTGACAGGCTGATCGATCAGGCCTTCGAAGCATCGACTGAGAAGTACTAGAATAGCAAGCCGGTATAGATGCACTACTAGTGTGGCATCATTCGAAATTTTATCATCTTCATCTGTGACTTCGGGCATCGGTAGGGTCCTCATTCTCCAATCTAATACTTCCAAGAAGCCTTTGTAATCATCGATGTTTTCGCTAGTTTCTAGAGCAATTGCGCAGCTAGATACTGCGTCACATATTTGGGACAGGAAGTTTAGCATGGAAAATATAGGCGGCGGCAGAGCGGATATCTAAAGCGTTACGTGTCAGATTAAATGTTGATCTAATTACATAGCATTTGTCATGTACGAACCTGTGAAGGGAAGAAGTCTGTTCGAAATGGCGGAAGTTCCGGAGTCCCTTCTCTGTCCCAATAGAGTAGTGAAAAGCGGGAAAGGATATCGTGGTAGTGCACCCAGTCTAGCAAGACGACTACATCAGGGCCGAGCTGAAGTAGCGTTTCAATAGAGGACGCATTAATGACAGTCTCGACGCCGCTAAGGAATCCCATCCATTCATCTGAAGCGCAGGACGACTGATGGACCTCAAAGGAACAAAGCAGCATGCCCGTCGCAGTATGCTGAATGGTCTCCTTTGGCCCTAGACTTGGCTTACCTGACCCTTCAGCTAAGCTTGTCAGGGCAGCAATTTTAAGCTCAACAGCTTGGGGCTGTAAACCGTAGCGATGGAGCGAAGAAAAAGCGAGCAGGGCCTGGAGAACAGCTGTAGCTGAGGCCGTCGCTTCTCCCAGGGCAATTCGAACAAGGATGTCCCCAACGGCGGTGGCATCGTGACCAAAGGTAGGCAGGGATGTGGACGCTACGCAGCAAACTACATATGGTGCACATGAAGCCATTAGCATTTCATCTCCTGGTTCAGCTCGGAGGGGGCGGGGGGTGGGGGCTCTGCGGGCTGATCACGGCATACAGTACTCGAAAAGGTCTCTCTCAGGAGCTTCCAACTTGCGTGGGTTCCACAACATCGGAACGCCGAGCAAAGGCAGCGTGCGCGCTGGCGCAGAGCTTATTAAGCTACGGTGCAGCTCAATGTCCCAATGCGACGTATGGACAAAACGCGCATCGGAGATTTGGCCCATATCAGGAAGCGACATATAGGGCGGATCAGATTTAGAGACGACCGCACGCCGCCGATCGTTCTCACGCGGCCAGGACAGCTTAAGACCGTACCCCTTACATTTTCGGCTAGATTGAGAGCAGTTCATACAGCTGGGCCTGGCACCGTCGCAACTGATGGCACGACCTGGTCTTGTTAGGAGACTTGTTCTTATTTCTAGTATAGAGCCTGCCCTCTGCCTACCTTTACATGTGGCGCAACCGGTGCGGGCCGTCGTCATCCGCCCTTCCCGCGTGGCTTTGATGGATCGAGGTCTGTCGTGCATATTTAGCCGATGATCGCTGTAGGGTAAAATATTGGGAATCGGTATCGCCTTCATGGGGGAGGCGTGATATTTATAAACTTGCCCTTTCTATGACTTTGGCGTCGTGCTGCATCCTTACCCGTCCTTAAGCATGGGAGGCCTGCACCGGAGATGAATAATACCGCTAAACTATGATAAGACATAAAAACGATACCGCAAGGGGTATATAGATCACACTTACGTTAAATAGTGTATATTACGGTGAAATTTTGAAACTACAACTAGTTTGAAAGATCTGGTCTCCAGCACAAGCCTCCCCTGTGCGTCCTCGGCCCGAATACTACTTTTGCCCTCTACCACATCGTATTCGGGGATCGGGATCTTTGGGCGGTCAGGCCAGCGTGCGAACTAATTGTGTGTCGCTTAGATTGCGCGGTTTAGCCAACTGACCGTTATCGATATCTTACGATATCGATTGCAGCACGTTCCACAAGGCTTCGACATTAGGTGGGGCAGCCATTCGTGGTGATTGCGTACCTACGCAGCCCTCGCGAACGACTTATTGACTCTACAACTAAGATTATAATACTAAAAAATACTCCAAGAAAGATGTTCTGAAATATATCTTAGCCTTACTCTTATATAGCTTACTTTTCGTATAAATTAGTTACTTTTCAACTCTATACAGGGGTTGGTATGGACAAAGTGAAGGTCGACCATTACAGGGAGCGCTATTTATGCAATCACCGAGTAAGAGGATTCAAGCACAAGAAATTTTCGGCCAAATATCTAAGACACACCGCCCTACTATGGATCCCACACATGTCCCCTCGTCAGCATGGGCAGAAAGTCCGTTCGCCCTGCTGTCAGACTACTACGTACGCACTTGCATCCGCAGTTTTGTTCGTTTTGAAACACAAGTAAGTAGGCAGACAAGCATTGGTCGACATGGAGCCGCTATCTCTGCGGACTACTGACGATAGCGACAATCGCCAGCCGCTGCTTAACACAATTATTCAGCCACCTAAGCACTAGTTCTTGCTCTTCGCAAGACGGTTCAGCTATACGAACAATGCTCCTCATGCATTAAAGTCCAGCCCCATCAGCCATAGCTCTTTCGTGTCAGTTCTCAGGCCCCTTTCGATAGACACTCATCATAACTCTCCTGAATGGCCAATACTCGGTCATAATCAAAACACATCCATGAATGTGGCGCCAGGAACATGCTATGCTAACCGGCAATCCCTTCAAGAAGACCAAAATCCAAGGCATGGATTTCGGCGGTGATTTGGTATGAGGAATATAAAATCAGACCTCATAGCTGTTATTTCTCGGAAGTACCAGCTTCCCATCCAACGTTTTGACATTGTGTTCATAACAAAACCAAAACAAAGCAGAAATGGTCTCTCCCAAGTCATTCATTATTGCCTATGGCCTCACCTTCCTACCCTCTCTTATAACCGGTTCTCCTATTGTGCCTCGTTATTTCGAGAGAAAATTATTCTCCCGAGATCGCATAGCGTCAACAACAGTCGCAGTTGAGCTTGGCCCTCAACTCTCTAACGGATCCCTAGTTTATGGGTCTGATAGCCCCAGTTGGGCCAACGCGACCAGCAGATGGAACCTTCACGTGCGACCCGACGTTCAAGTCGTTGTAGAACCAGCAGTCGAGGCTGACATCGCCAAAATTGTACGATTTCACTCAGGATATTCTTGAAAAATGGATAAGAGTCTGCTAACCCTGGTCAAAATAGATCAGATACTGTAACGACAATAGCTTCCAATTTCTCATGAGGAATCGTGGGCATGGAATAACATCTTCTCTATCAACCTTCTCTGGTATAGAAATCAACGTGGAAAACTTCCGCCGCATTACTGTTCACCCAAATGAGGGAACTGCCACACTCCAAGCTGGAGCATCTGGTGGTCAAGTGATAAAAGAGCTTTGGGATCAAGGTTACGTCACCAGTACGTGCTCTTTCACCGTTGGAGTGTTTCATTGCTAATATTGACTTTGCTAGCTACTGGATCTACACCATGTGTTGGAGTCATGGGTCCAGCACTAGGTGGTGGCCATGGGCGCTACAATGGTCTGTATGGCCTGGTCGCAGATAACATCCTCCACTACAACGTTGTTCTTGCAAATGGCACAGAGATTGGTGTAAATAAGACGAGTCATCCAGATCTTCTCTGGGCCCTGAAGGGAGCTGGCCATAACTTTGCCGCTGTCACAAGTATCGTGAAGGAGATTTATCCCAAGCAGCTTGAAACTTGGCATTTCCACAACTACACTTGGACACAGGATAAGCTAGAAACCGTCTTCGAAACGCTTAACACATTTCACAAGAGTTACAACGGCACTACACCTCCTAAGATGGGCGTCAATTTTGGATCCATCATCATGGATAAGTCTATAAGCACAACTGAGGTCAGTATCTCTTCCACCCTTCTTCCTAGAAAATTATTAATCATTCTCAGGCGGTACTAAAATGGGATTTTTATTATGCCGGTTCTGCTGCTGAAGCAGAAGAGCTCCTGAAGCCATTCAGTGCCATCGGTGCTGTCGCAGAGAAGACGCTTGACTTATCATACCCCGGAGTATCTGATCTCACTAAGGGAGACTGTCGTGGTGGCAACTTATCTATCTCCAGTGTCATGACTCTCGAGTACAACGTCACTGCACAACGCGCCCTTTACGATCATTACGTTGCAAAAGTGGCCGAAATCCCTGAGCTTGGTGCCACCGCCTATCTCTGGCACGAAGGCTACGCGACCGCCGGATACCAGGCTATTCCTTCAGAGGCTACCTCTTACCCTCATCGTGATGAGAACCACATCATGTAAGTCATCGCCCCTCCGTACAACAGGAATGCATTGTTGCATACATGATTAGTAGACTAATTGTTATCCTTCTAGGTTCTTCGCCACCCTAGTACCAGAGGGATCCGACCTGCTAGATGCGGCAAACCAGTGGGCCAAGGAGTCAACTGACATCTGGAACGCTGGCCAGCCTACTCGGACACCAAAGTTGTACGTGAACTACGCCTTGGGCCACAACTACGAAACCCTTGAGTCTATATATGGCTACGAGCCATGGCGATTAGAAAAGTTGCGCTCGCTTAAGGCTGCATACGATCCACAGAATCGTTTCCGCTTCTACGTTCCTATCGTATCTAACTCAACTTCTTAAAGACAGCCCGTTGTGGACTCTCTCGTTCCATAGATTGACTCGCTTTTGTGGACACATTCTTGTACTAGATAGTTACCTATCATAGGGTTTTTCATTCTCGGAGATAATTATAGAACTTTCATAGATCAATACAGAACTATTTATGGAGGCATTTCTGTTTTCCCATCCGGATGATCATCTGGTCTAGCCACCGTATCCACTTTTTATTTGACGTTCTTCAATGACTCTTCTTTCCACAACCCTTTTTCGAACCGTCGGTGTGCTTGGGCTTTGCACCGTGTTCATCTGAAAGCTTCAGTCTCCGTACTTAACAACTAAGGTGCCGTTTTCGTTTAAAATACAGGCCCAGTTAAGTAGAAATCAGCTCGTGGTAAATTTTGGGAGATGTGTAAACGTGCTAGTGCTTTTTTTGTACATTGTATCAGTAGTGCCACACCTAAAATGGGATAGCCTAAGCATTGATAGCTTGGAAGAAATAGTGAACATGCAGGTTACATCTACCACGTCATTTTTTTGGGAATTGAGTTATTATCATACTAGTGAGTCTGTGAAGGGTTCATGGATGTACGTGTAACGTACAATTGTTGTTTTCTCAGGAATTGGATGCTTAACTGGCCTGATCTGAGAGTAGAAGAAACACCTTCGTTACATGAACTCATGTTCTCCCTAATGCATGTACCATAAAAGAGAATTTTCTTTCAACATTAGATTTCAGCTACACCTACATCAATGAGTGCATCTTATGTGCTGTTTTTGAGAAACCCCAGGCCTATACCCACTGCTTGTTTCCAAGATGCGAGACAAATGAACCACCGTCTCCGTTCTCAACGCTAGCCTTCTCCCAGACCGACCTGACTGCTCGGACGGATTCCTCTGTGGATATTGGGCCCTTGAAATGAGGCGCATAGGCCGAAAGTTTGCCTACAAATCCCATCATACCCTGCAACTCTTCTGGTGTGACTGTATGCATGCATTAGCCAAACATCTCAAATGTTTCAAATCTTGAAGGCAGGCGGTGATACGTACTATCCGCATAGTGGCCCACCTCCACGACTCCTGGGCTGACAGCCATGAAGAGCACGCCGTCTTTCTTGTACTGCACATTAAACTTGGCGACAATGAGGTTCATGGCTGCCTTCGAGGCTGCGTACAAAGCACCGATATCAATCTCGACCTTGTTGGTTAAGTCGATATCGGCTAGACCTGTGGAAATGGTGATAACCTTCTTGGCCTTGCCCTTCAGGACGAGGGGCATGAAGAGATGAAACAGGTGCACATTGCCGATGACATTGGTCTGCCATAGCTGAGCGGAAACAGCATCCAGCTCCTCAGCCTTGTCATTGCTGAACACATGGCGTTAGTTACGGAGCAACCGGGGCAGTATGCAGAAGAGATTAGACTTACAGGGAGCCAATAGGTGTAAAGCCATCGAAGTAGGGCACGATACCGCCGTTGGCAATGAGGTAATCGATGCCGCGGTCGCCAACAATTTTGGTAGTATCGGCAGCGGCCTGCTTTAGGCTAGCATTGTTGGTGAGGTCTGCATGGAGGATGTGGATGTTAGAACGGCCGCTCAGATGCTCTGCAACCTTCTTCTCGGTTGTGGCCTTATCGCGGACCAGACCGATGATTAGGTTGTTTGAGTCCTCCGAGAGTTGCTTGACAAACTCGAACTAGGCCGAATTAAGCGAAGGTAATGCGCAGCAAGGGCAAGGCAGACTTACCCCGATTCCTCTTGACACCCCGGTAATAACGTATACAGACATATTGAATGATTATAGCTGGGATGAATTGGTGTGGGATGAGTTGGTGTGGGATGTGATGTGGTTATGTACGAATTGCTTAGTAGATATAGAACGGAATAGAAATCTTGATCGGTTGATTTATAATTCCGTACGGTTGTCTTACTGATGCCCGTGCATACAATAGTTGCCAAAGATCCCAAATGGCGCAACACTTGCATATTATCTGCACATGGGTTATCAGCACGGACTTGCGCTACAATCCAGAAAGGATATACCTTGCACAAGACTGTAATGTTGGGAAGCGAGGTGCGAGGTTCCCCCCGCACTTTGCTCCTACTTAGCTTGTCTCAACAAAACCTTCGAAAAGGTCGTGGGTATCAGCGCACCCTAGGGTAATGACCACCTGACCGTTGGGCGATAATTTTTTCTATGATTACTCTACTCTATGTATTTTCAAAGTAATTTATTGTTTTATATGTATAATGTGCTTTATCAGTAAGCTGGCCACATCAGCAAGCTGGCCACCCAAAAACCCACCAAAAATGAGAAAAACCACACCTTGACATCTTAACAACGGCTTAATAATAAATTCTAGAATAACTTAATAAATTCTATAATTCTAGATAGCCTCTTATGTCTACTCTAAGCCTTATACTAGAATTAAAACATAATCTATTAAGTCGTTCTAGAATTTATTATTAAGTTGTTGTTAAGATGTCAAGGTGTAGTTTTTCTCATTTTTGGTGGGTTTTTGGGTGGCCAGCTTGCTGATGTGGCCAGCTTACTGATAAAGCACGTTAGTAGCTATTCGATTAGTAATTAAAGCGTAAGTTAACTCTTTTCTACTAAACAAAACAGACATTAACACTCTGATCTTACGATATTAAGCCTCTACTTTCGTAGATTAGATCAGGATTATTAGCAGATTATGCGAAATTCCGTCAATTGATCTTCATTATCAGTTGCAACAAGTCTCCAGCTCCCTACGAGAAGAATTTGGCGAATAGGCGTTTCATACCTAGGGACAGCAAATTATTCAATACCTTTTGATGGAGATCTAAATCGGGTATAGATTCGACAATATCATTATTGTATTGTTACTTCAGGTACATTGCAAAAGGGAATGAAGAAAATTTCGAAGTCACGGCTTTTATTTGAAACTCTGCAGTACTTGCAATATTTTCATGATGAAATATAATGTTAGCTTTAATTACTCAAACTCATAGTCTTGATATATTTCTCATGTGTTAAGCTTGTCATTTAATTTGGTCCACACAGATATCTCAATTTCCATAGGAACCAACCTGATGACCAAAAGCGCGGTGCTATACACCGAGATGCCCAGATACCTCCAAATTATGTGTGAGCCGCAGCAGCGCGCGGCTGTAACCTTTGATAAAGGACATATGCTATAGCATGGTATTATGCGAGATGGAATATTATACACTTATTGAGTGGGCAAAATGATTGACAAACCTAAGCAATTGTCTCAATTCCCACTATCTATACGTCTTTAAAGAACTACTCTGTTATAGTATATACAGAGCGCAAGAAGGATTTTTTAATACCGTCATATTAAAAATATAAGGTCTAGTAAGTTTTTGCAGCATGATGAAGGGTTCATGCTCGCCCTGTAAATGGGTTGTAATTCAGTCATCCAGGCTCTAGAATTTTTGTAATTCAACAGAAAGGTAGTTTCCTAGGGACTATACTTTTCCCTCCACACCTCACGCCAGTTCTCTCCAACCAGCCACTCGGTCTTTTCATCGAGTAGAATAGTCTCAATGCATTTATCACTACGCTCCAGCGCTCGACACCACTGGTGCCAGTGTCCATGCCGTCTCGCATACATTGATGGCGTCAAACCACCATTGTCACGATGGTGAATGTCTACGCCTGCTCTAATGAATAAATTCACAATCTCTTCAACGGCTTGAGGATTTCCTGGGATTTTGCAATTTTCCTCGACAAGAACACCGAAGGTGCGCTGTATGGGGTTGCGTCCGAGACTGCCCGTAGTGTGGATATATGCTCCAATAGTAGCTAGTGGGTGTATGATGCTAGAAACAGAATCCCAATCCCATGGCAGTGTATCCGTTATCAAGGAACTTGGCACTAAACCTTCTATGAGACCTTCTTTCTGCAGTCTTTGCAAGTGCTTTGTGATAAGTGATCGCGGCCTCGATTTGTAGTAGTCCCATAGAAGCATTCCCATGGTCATCTCGGTGAGGAAGAATGAAGAATCGTAGACTCTTTCTAATACGAAGTCGACAGACGTTTCAAGCTTGGGCCTGTCGCTGTTCAGGATGGCTCGCCTGAAAAAACCAGCGACCAGGCTGAAGTCGTGTCTAAGTGCTGGTCAATGCCTTAAAAAACGAGAGTTTCGCATGCCCTACTTGAGGTTTGAAACGCCAATGCCTTGGCCGTCAAAATATCCTAGTATATCTTTCCGTACGTATTCCGCAGCGAACTAGCACAATAACTGTTAGCAACGATCCACAATAGACATCCTTTTTAAGACTAAGAACTACAAACTTACATATAGACACATGTTTCTTCCCTCACGGTTAATGTGATAAGGGGATATAACCCCTTGTCGCAGTGCAACATCCACTTCCTCGATACTACCGTCAGCAAACAATTGATTATAATGTTCTTCAGACTCTACCAGTGTAAATACGTTCAGCTGAGCACATAATGGTGGGCTTGCATCATAGGCTGGTTGACGGAAGAATTGTCCAATTATAACGTGGATCGATTGACCAATTCCACAAGTGAACGTGAAACCAACTTCGTTACTAGGTGGAGTGTCGTGAGATGGTGCCACGTGAGAAGGTATATATACACGAAGATGGCCGAAGGGTGTCACATGGGTCAATGTTTTCTGATCTCTTCTTCCTCGCCTATGAGTGGCTCGAGTGACTTGTACTTTGGTCTCAGCTTCCGCACCATATGTGTTGCTCGGCAAATCTTCCGTTGTATGATTCTCGTAAGCCGTTGACGGATTGACGGTATTTTCTGAGTAGCACCAGCGATCTAGTGATTTACAGGTTTGCTCAGAATGTTTTGAAGCTTCGTGCGTTGCTGAAACTACGAGATGTTCAATTTCAGATTGCAGCCATCCAACGTGCCGTGCGGACATGCGATCGCCTGGACACAAAAGTAGCTGGCGAGTCAAAATCTCTAGCTGGGTTTTGGCGAGAAGTAGATAAGCAACAATCATATCTCGGCGTTCGCCAAAGAAGGAGATGTTTCGCTCGCTAGCCAAGCATTTTTTACGTCTTTCGTAGAGCGGTTTGCCCAATTTTGCACAAATTATCTTTCTGGTCTTTTTGTGCTCTTCGGCTGCCTTCTTTTGTGTCTCCTCTAATGTCCTGGCTATTTGAGCCTGTCTAGCAACCACCTCAGCTTGGGTAGCCTGTACAGCGGCTGATACCTTTTGATAATCATCATGCTTTCGTATAGCATCCTGATGATATTCTTGCAAAGTGGAGGACATTTTACGCGCCATAATGTCTGTTTTCAATCCAAGTTGCGCGGAACAGTTTTGTACAAGAGCTGCAGTATGGCTATGGTCAATAGCAGATAGCTCCCTGAGTAAAAAGAGGTAAGCGTTGATTCGTGCCACAAAAAATAGACGATGTTCAATTTCATTAATTTATACTTGTTTCAAGCATGTGGTGCTATTGATGCGTTTCAGAAAGGAAAGCGGAACGTACCTGCACACAACGACCAAAGTACCTGTAAGAAGCGTTTTCGAGCGCTCAATGTTATCTAAAGATTTGACAATCCTGCGCTTATCTAAAACGTATCTTACTCGACTCCATTTGACATGAGTCTCCTTAAACTTAGAGCTCAATACGCTAAGGCTGTGTAACTCGCGATTCAGGCCTTTCAAAGAGGTATTGAGAGACTCCGCCACGCCATGGCTTGTTGTAGGTTGATTGTATAATGCTTTCAGGCAGTCTTTTGAAATTCCAGCCAGTTGGATAGTTTCTCTGATAGAATCGCATAGTCTGTCAACCTCGCTCGGAGCGTCTGCTATGTCGCGTAAAAATTGGGAGACCTGAAGGCCGCTTCGAACAGCAACATCAGCCACTCCAATAATTGCAAAGACTGCGGCGGCTAAGTCGAGAGCTGCCGCCATATTTGATGAAAGGATTGGAGCCTTGGGGAGACAGAGACATGCCTCAAAGTTGATGAAGCTGACAGGATATTGTAGCCTTGGAATGCAGAAATTACGCGTCCTGGGTGGTTTTTGGTACGACCAGTCATGATTGCCATACAGTGATACGGGTAAATCCACCCCAGTCAGCAGCCAGGGTGGCTGCTCTAGCGAATCGAAAGGGCACCCCGACGGGAATTAAAGTAAATGCGGGAACTGCGCCACACGTTGGCAAACTGAACAAACAACAATCCCAGTTGATACCGAACAATATAAGACACATACTTAGCAGGTCAAGGACGTACAATACTTGAGGAACGTCTGATATGGCTTGATATTGATACGCAAAGAAGTTCAGTATTGTACAGTTGGAATTATGTTCCTTCGCAGATTGCCGAGGTTATCATTCAATTTGTAAGAAAAGGAAGGTAAAAATTATAGACCGAACTTCGAAGAATAGGCCAAAAATATTGTTTTTAATGCAAGTCTCCTATGATTAATGCTTCTGCGAAATCGCTGACCTGGTGCGACCACCATAATATTCCAAATAAATACAAGGTTCCCGCGCCAAACAGTACACCTGCGTCTCATCACCTAGAAATCCAATTATTATCCAAATGGCACGAAGGGAAGAGCCCAGAGAAGGTAAAGTATACCAAAAACAAGTAGTTGTATAGATCACCTGGTGAACATAACGCACCTGTCGGGAGCGCCCAGTTAGTAAACCACTTGCAGTATTAACGTTTTGTCTGATGAAGATGGAGCCAGGAATCTAACACACTATCGACATAGTATGGGGCCATTGTATAATAATTTATGAGTTCAAAGCAAATTAGATGCGTAATGTCGTTTTGTAATAGGCAGTCAAAATATTTGATTCATTGAGTTACTCAGGTGAGCTGCATATTTTTACACATTGGTTATGAACATAATGTTTAGCTTGATGAAAATTAAGTCCCCCGATGCCACTGCAAAACATAGCAGATATAACCCCAGCAATAGATACTAAAGTATGCTTGTAAAACATCGAGCGCTATAGTTTGTTCTCAGATGATTAGTTTTAGTTTTAGTTTGCAAAGATTTTTGAGGTCTAAAATTGGCAAAAGAAGCAAATTACTGTATTGCTGCCTGTTGGCATCGATATCTTCTAAAAAAAATTGGTCATTGCAAGCCACCATCGTAGTCAGTCATTGTGGGTTAGGTATTTCAAAATGACAACTACTTTGATAACTGTCGAAGTAGAGCGCCAACCGTTATCTCTTGTGGCCTTCCCAAAATCGTTGGAATTTAAAGACACCTTCCAACTTTTTAATCGCCTCTCTGAGAGCCGTGAAATCATTGATCCTCCCAATCTCCATGAAAACACTTCTGCCACCACGTCCTCGGAGAGGTGACCTCCGTCCAAACTCTAATTGAAATGATGATTCTCATCCCTCGCCGACTTTTTTGGCAGCCGCATATCGAGCATCATCACGGCTGGCCTTCCGATCATGGTATCATCCATATCTCTTGACCGCTCTCTATACCTCTGGTTAACCTCTGTTTTAAGTCTCACAACGAAAGGTGGGATTGAAGAAAAACTAGAGTTGTGAATCGGTGTGAATCCGTTAGAAAATGGCTTTTAAAGTTTCTTAGTGCCTCGAGAATTTAATATGTTGTCCTATTCTATGAGTTGTACCATGCATTGGGATCCGTCAGAGGATAGTTCCATTTTTCTTTGTATGATAACACTGCTTGCCGTCAACCATCCTCGTTACTATTCTTATCTGAATATTATCTCACGTCGTGTAAGCTGGATGAATGCCAATTTTCCTTAACATTAAAAGAACGAACCTTAACTTCAATACCCCTAGTAAATGTGCTCATACAATTCAATTATGTTAAGGAGGTCTCAACGCAGCATCGGCTGCCCACACTTGATACTCACTTATTCACAACAGTCCTTTTAGCAGCAGAGATTACGTCTCTCCAGGCGAGTCTAGAATTAATCTATAATGGTGAAGCAGTTTCTCAATCGCCACTTCCATCTTTTATTCTTGTTGTGGGGACAATAGATTAGTCTTTATAATGAGCGAGACTTTTTGCTTGTAGCCACCTCTTGGCCAGAACGCTACTATTCATTGAAAAAAAAATTGTCTAGTTTTTATAGTTAACTAGACAAAAAGCATAGAAAGTAGGTTCCCCACGAAGGCAACCAACCCTCACTGGGAAAAGACAGATTGCCTTTTCATCGACCCCCCACTATAAATCGCAACCGTCACAACATAGTTAGTGATTTCCAGTAGGTTTATGTGAAAGACCCTATCGTATTTACCTTTCTATTCAATCTAGGTCTTTCCATTTGATAGCACTTCTGCCCTAACATCACGAATCTAAACCTAGTCATCGCAAACCTAGAATACGATGGATGCAATCAGAAATCTGAGCTAGCATTACCTGTTGATCCACACGGTGTGGGAGGGTGAAATTTCCAAATTCGTAGATATTGAGGCTGAAAGGTTATCAATTTGGCAACACTGAGTTACGCGATGCATAGCTAAAGGTGAGTAACCTTGGGCTATAAATGGATACAATGAGTTGGCCAGAGATTGAGGGGCTCACGATGGGCAAAATAGTAGTCACGGATGGGATACTGAAGAGATTACCCAAACAACTGCATTCGCTCCTCCATCGACTTCACTCGACTGGCACATCATTCGTCGCAACTCTATAGAAGATGCTCTTGCATCTTTACATAGATTGGATATTCAAAGTTTGAAGATCTGTCTTTCATTTTCGAGCACCGGGTTAGGTTACTACTGAGCTTAGAATTTCGATGTTCCGAGATGTAGTCTCGGTCTTTCTTCGCCGACTTTAATTTCTCCATCTTGCCAAACATAGCACCTAAGCTTGAATATCCAAGTACCAAACTCCCTCGCAAAGGTATATGGGCTCTAGATACCCTGACAGTGGTCTCCTCCCTCCCTGGCTTCACACAGTAATTTTTCACATGAACAGTGGAGCACCATGCAGCTAGCAACTACTTGATATAAATTTAGAAATAGTGGACATGAAACGTGGATCCTACTGCCGCTGAGGGAATCGGGATCAGTAGCTACTGCTTAAAGTAAATGATGCAGAGAAATTATTCGCAAACATAATGAAGAAGAAAAAAAGCGTCAGTTGCGACGAAGTGTTATTTCTTCTAGGGGGTCAGATCAGATCATATCGTTGGGGACCATTGAATTCTATCTCACTGAATGTGACATGCAGTGCCAAAAAAAAGTAAAAATAAAGGAAGGTCTAGAACGATATGTTCTCCGTGGGGCTTTGACGAAGATCATGATTAGACATGGTTCTCGCAAAACTATCAAATCAATCATGGCTTTTCGTCGGATCCCATGCGCAAGGGTCATATTCGCCAGTTTCCAAAATCTTCATTTCATCGCCTGTCAACTCAAAGTCGTACACATTTGCATTTTCCTCGATACGAGAGGGTGTAACAGATTTGGGCAAGGGAATGAAGCCCTAGGACGTATTATTAGCATTTATCGAAGGATTGATTGAGGAAAAAGATCTCACCATTTGCAGGCTCCATCTAATCAAGATTTGTGAAGGTGTCTTGCCATATTTCTTTGCCAACGGCTGTAGAAGTGGGTCGTTGTTCCTCTGAGCCCTTACGATTGGACAGTAAGCTTCAAGCAAGATACTTCTCTTTTTGCACCATTCCACAATGTCGGGCCTAGCAAGCCAGGGGTGGAGCTCAACTTGGTTGACGCTGATTGCTCCTCCTTTGCCCTTGCCCTGCGTGTCTTCCGTCTCATTGATCCACGCTTCGAGCTCATCAAGATGGTGCACCCCATAATTAGACACGCCAATTGATCTAATTTTCCCAGCCTCTACTCCCTCAACTAGCGCTTTCCATGCACCGATGCGATTCTCCTTACCGCCATAAGGGCTGTGAAGCAAATACAGGTCAACGTATTTGAAGCCAGTGATCTTGAGCGTATTCTCAATGTGCTCCTTGGCTGTTTCGTATCCCATATCCCTGGGAGGTATTTTGGTTGTGAAGAATAAATCTTCTCTGGCAATGCCAGACTTCTTTATACCTTCCGCAGACGGCTGTTCGTTACGGTACGCCACCGCAGAATCAACATGTCGATACCCAACTTTGAGAGCATGTTGAACGACTTCTGACGTAATATCAGCAGGTGTTTGATACACTCCGTAGCCTAGAACTGGAATCTCATAGCCAGAATTAAGTCGGTATTTGGAGGTAATGGCAAGTTGTGCCATGATGGGTGATGACGTATGGAAGGACTGAGTCGACACTGGGTGAAAGCGCAATGCAGTAAGTCTCAAAAGCAGTGTTTGCATACCACTCGTCGATGATGAAACTCAAGTGATTATCTCAGTGATTAATGAAGCAACGTCGTCCATTTGTACAAAATTGTTATACAAGGAGGGTATAAAAACGGATATAACGGGGAATGCAGTCTTAAAGCCGTGGCGCTACCAAAATTGATCGGTAGATCGATGACCACGTGTGCACAGCTACCTGCACGCCGTAAGCAAGAATAGTGTCCACTCACAAAACTTGCTGACTATGATAGCGTGTATTAGCACCAATATATCATTAAATAATTATTTAATGTGACAGAGTAGTAAAGAACGACTTGCACTTCTTTCTATAATATAAGATATATTATCTTTTATCTATTGTTGTTGAGTGATTTACTATAAAAGATGGGACATGTTTTGGTGTTCGGAAGATTTGGGTGAGGGAACTAGCTCTTAGAGTGGACATTATTTTGCTCACCGCGTGCCGTGGACCTCGGCAAACGACAAGCAGATAATAGCAAAATGTCTCAACTCGATTAGAAGACTGTAAAATCGGTGGTATACCAGCCTGAACTTACATATTCTCTGAACCGGGATGCGTGGTACATTTACGGTCCACTTGGCATCTATCAATCGAATCAAAATGTTCATAGGGTTCCAAGGTCAAGATATCTACAGTATCCTCTCCAAAACAAGAGGATAGTTAGGACATAGGACGGAGATAATAGTAATTGGTAAGCTGAAAACGCCCTGGTGGCACTTTCGCCCTTGATTACTATGCACGCCACGCCAATTCGACCATCTATGTGTGCGATTCCCTAAGGTTTTCAAGCTCTATAGTAAGCTACCATCTTACCAGCACAACACGCAGCAACTGAGACAATGTTATTATGTTTGTCGGTGTAAATATCAACTCCCGTGAGCATTGCTCCACGCCTCCGCACTCAGCCGCTGGGAGCTAGCCTAACCTAGTACCTAGTGGTAGAGAACATGAATAGCCGCAATGCTTCGGCAAGTGTGGGTTCAGCTACAAATATATTAAGGTGATATTCGATTCTAACTCTACAAATTTAGGATAACCTTAGTCGCGATGCCTTGGGCTATTTCTGGATCCCACCAGTCTTTTACTACATGCGGCATGGTGGCGGTGCATCACGCACGAACCTCGGCGAAGCTCGTCAGATAAAATCAGAGGTTCATGTCAGACTGCCCCACAAATTACTCTTAAATCAGAAATATAGAGTCAAAAGCCACTATCTTGGGAGGGCGCCGCCATGTTCATGCGCTACTTCACCTAGGCATGGCGGAGTTGATATTGTAGAGCAGCTGAACCACCGCTGATGGCCACGACAATTTAGCAGGGAGCAGATCATTTCACGAGCTAAATTCTATGATATAAAGGACCTTGAAGTCTCGACTAGATCACTCTCACATCGCAGCAGCAACAACAACAACTCAAACAAGAGCTCCATCTTCATAGCTATCTCCTATTCAATTCCTTATCTCTCTATAACATTTACCTCAAAACCCGTCACCACTATCAAAATGCAGTTCACCATGATTCTCGCTTCCGCCGTTGTCGCTTTCGCCTCTGGCATCAGCGCCATCCCCACTTCCTCGGCGGCTCAACAAATTACCCTTCGTGTCTTCAACGATCAGACTGGTATCAACTCCGATGTCTCGGTTCCAGCAGACAATGTTCCTCGCTACCTTCTCGACCTCTTCAAGGGCACTGCGATTGGCAATGCCGGAAACGTTGGCACCTCAGCGCAGCTTGTAAAGTTTTCGGACACCACCAAATGTACCTTCTCCACAACCAGGACGTACGATTGGATTGTTGAAATTGATGGGCGCGCAAAGAACTTTGTGGACCTTGATGGCGATGTCACAAAGGCTGTTCCTATTTGGATCGGCGGTTTCACGTTCCAGTGCTCCCAAGCGTAGACGAGTTAACCTTCTTAGTTAGTTGATAGATGAGTTTTTGATGTTCGGCATAGCGGATTTAATGCTTTCAATTTCTGGCATTCATTTGCATAGCGTTGGCACAGTGTGGTGGGGAGGTCTACGCTTGATTTATTTTGTTTCTGTCCTTCGATTACTCCATCACTAGCTTAATGTAATATCGTACAGTTTTTCAATATACATTTAACGAACGTGTCTAATCTGTACTACGTGATATATGTGAAACTCTTAACATTCGAACTCGCCTTTGCTCTCTCAAAATTTGCGATGTGCTGTTGATTTTTATATCGATGATACGGAGTCGCCCTTTTGTGTCTATTCGTTGTGTTCTAGTGCACTTACATTTTACATCAAATTCTCATGAATCGATCATGTCGTACCGCCCAGGTGGGGATCTAGGATTGAATGATGAGACAATCTCAAGATTTGAGGTTATTTCTGAATTATAGACATAAAAATGGGAGAGAGATAGCACTGGGATAAATATAATATTACGATGGTACTGATCTCGTCACGCTACAGAGAGTAGGTAGCAAGAAGATAGTTAGAGTGTTGAGCTTATTACGCTCTAAGACGATGTTGAGAGGCAGGTAGTATTGAGTGTTAAGGGAAGTAATTATCTACTCCTGCGTATTCCTCCAATATTGCTCTACTTTTACTCTAGTATACATCAGCAGCGTAACAAGCTTGACAGCGCGATGAGCTCAATAACGTGATAAACTTAAACTAGGGGAAGACCCTATTACACTCTACACCATATTAACTTAAACACTATTCTGACATAGCCATGTCACTCAATCAGAGACCCCCATTGGCGCGGTATGGCGAGTCGCGCTATACTACCCAAACAGGTTAATTTGGTTGCATTAAGAAAAAGACGTACGGACGAAGCGAAGCGAAAGTCTCGGAATTAGCCGTACACGGGAAAGGCGCGCCGTCATTTCCACGTCCCGAACGAACAGACCCGGATGGGTAAATCATGCGCATTCGCCTATACCATGTCTCTACATACACCTTCAATCATCCACCATCGTCTTGACTTTCACGCCTCCCGCAAGCTGGCGGCCAGCATCAAGCCTGTCGACTTCTGCCTGACATGCCGCGCTCAGACGCAGGCCTGAGCTGCACGGATCCCGAAAACACGGGCCTGTCAGCGCTAGAAGGGAAGTAGAAGATTCATCGAAGGCTGTCAATGGAGGTTTTCAGTAGGCGAGGCGGGCGCATGCGGTTACGCGCCCAGAGTAATATGGATAAATTGAATCCACGTTGTTTAGGGTACGCTATTACGATGAGCTGGAAAGTCTCAGACTTGTGATTGGGTTCAGTAGGCCCGCCAGATGAGTTTAACATATTCCTACCTACTCTACGCAGTTAGATGGCTGCCCTTAGCCATGTCGTATATCGTCCAGTGACTCGGAGCTGGTATCGGTTACACATATCCCGGTGTAGCGCAAGGCATACGGTGCGCCACCCAGCAGGTATGGTTCGATTCATCTAATCAATACCTAGGTTACCTTCCAAGACGGCATTTGCTGGGCCAATCCGCGATTGCATGATCTTCTGAAGATCGGATCTGTGCTTGTCGCTTGAAAAACGGCCATATCTTGGCAGACGCAGTAATCGGTGAACAGAGTAAGTTGCGTGCTGACGGCATGAGGATACATGAGGCACGTGCAAGTTGACTTGTGAGGACCTAGCGTATGCCAGTGAACTGTGCCACATCCAGCCAAGTTGAACAAGATGCGGCTAAAACGTTTGCAGGTCAACAATAATGCAAATATTAGGCCGTCACATGTAAGGAATGGCCTCAAAGCTACGTGTTACACACACCGCTTGTGTGAAGTCTCGCAGGTTTCGAAACTTGGCCCTGGTCTCAATTACACCTGGGCATGGAGCCTCCAATCATGATCGATAACCTCTTTTGGCCGCTGGTCTGCTTAGTGCATGCAGCTGCATCATTTCGACAACGCCCTTCTACCCTTTACCGGGCTAGTTATACACTCTAGCGGGTTGCCAGCGGCAAACCTCACGCGTGCACAATTCATGTTCCTGTTCGTCCAGTCGATGGATACATCTCGTCATGTTTAGGCTGACAACTTCGGCTATCCGGATTTGGAGCCGAAGGATCTCACCATGTCTACCGCTACTCCCATACCAGTTGTCGATGTTCTACTCACCGGTCAACTATTGGCCATAAAGAGTTCAGAACACGGAATCAGTCAACGGCTAGTGCTCAAACACGCTTTGCCAAGCCTTGTCGGCGCGAGCATCCGCAAGTAGGTAACCAAGCTCAACTTGTTCAGGACGGGTACCGCACGTCCTTTCAGAGCAAAGACCGTCACTTGCTAGCACTTGGGCCATCGACAAACATTCCAAGGTTATCTCTTACAGGTATACAAAATCCTTCATCGCAGCAGGTACTGGAGTTCACCATCGACATGCTTTTACGGCACGAGGCATACTTCAGTCTCCTCGCCACAAAGCTCCTCTCCAGTAGTGTAGCTATCATGAATAGACCCCAGAAGGAAGCTTAGACACAACTTGTTGACTAGAGTCACCGGGTGGGTCAGACGCCCATACTGAAGTATCGCCCCGTGTGAACATGTGTAGAACGTGCAGGGTGGGTGAGTACACAGTCAGCTTACGATGTTACAGCATCGATTTAATATTCCCCACACAGTCCCTGTTCCCGTCTGAGACATATTAGCATTTCTTTGCATTGTTCTTTTCACCGACTGCCTGATCTATGTACACAGCCCATTGCAAGCTGAAAGGTCATCTGATAGTTAGGGTGTAAAATCAGCCTTTCCTTCGTCCTTTCGGTGATTCTTTTTGAGCGAGAGAGAGTCGTGACAATACTTGTGAACAGTCAGTACACTGCCACGAGCGCATCGTTCTTGAAACACCCCTTGTTGTAACAATACCGAGACCTCCTAATGCCGGAACACTGGATTAAACCATAGACCTAAATTTGAGTCACCAGTCACGTTTGTTGGTATCTGTATTTGCCAACAGATATGAGCTGTTCGCCGATCCCCGTCTTTCTCTGCGCATTACAGACAAGGAGTGCCAGCCCTGTTCTCATCATCTCGCTCACTTTCTGAACAATGCACTTATTCCAACATGCTCCTTTCGAAACAGTTCGATTTTATTGATTCTGTCAATGATAATAAGCACTGCCTATACTATTCGCATGACATGTCATGAAAGTCGAGGCGCAATCAGTCCTGATCGCGATGTTGAAAACGACCTGGACAAAGCAAAGCCTTGCAAAGCCTTCCGCCCCATGAGATGGCGGAGTCATTTAGAATTCCGATGCTTGGAGATGTTCCCAGGGTGAGGGTGCATGAAAGAGCCACATTGTGAGCCCATCCAGTCCCAGAGGGACACATGGAAAGCACGCAGCCTCAAGGCAGCATTTAAAGCTCCTAACTTGAACGCCTCACGCCCCAAGGGGTTGTGGGGCGAAGCACATGTAGTTCCACACAAGGTCATGTACAACGCTCTGAGTGCTTGGAACGGGGCTCGGGCATTGCGATGATTGCTTCGTGTCGCTCTGCAAGATTATGTCAGTAGAATGTTGTTGTTGGACAAGGTATTGAAGGACTGCGAATTACCCGTTCAACTAAGGGCAACAAGCAGATACGACGCTTCCATACAGGAAATTTAGTTTACTAATATCATGCAAGTCTACATGCAAGTTCTACATTTGGGTGATTGGCAGACAACACGCTGTTGCATACATCCTGTCCAAGAGTCTTTACTCCTGGTACACGGTGAAGCGTACTGAGATTTCACGGAGACCTGTGCCAAGGAAAAGATGTCATTGGACTAAGGGGCAAGTTGCATGATGGAGCTTTAGGTCGATAGATGCGCAAGTCCAGATTTGCCTTGGACCCGATCGCGCATAGCTTTGTACACAAACGCGATACGGACCTCGTTGAAGAATCTCGCAAGATAAAATATTCCGCAATAGATTAGCTACGGGTAGTTGGATCAATACTGAACGCCCACGCGGCATTGATGCTATATCAATCCACGAGCCGCGCGGGAGCAGCGCTGTGTAAATATTTCGAGACTCAAAAGATAAATGTGGCCACAGCGAACGGTCACTAGCGGCAGTCAAATTTCCCTAAGTATTGAAACGTTATTAGGTTTTTAATTGTTTGATTGCGGCGTCAGTCACTTGCACCTTGCGGCACAGTTGCAAAGTTAGCCGGAGTTTGCCGACGGCCCATAAGAAAGCGTTGAAACCACATGTAGACATCATAGGCAGTTGGAAACAAAGGTTGGAAAGGTAATCTTTTTGACGGAATTTCTTGTTTATTAAGAGGCGTGTTAATCCTCCGAATTTATGGTGGAACAAAGTCTTAGGGTATCAAATAAATAATAATACACGAAATACGTGGACTGAAGCGGGTGGGTATATGCAAGCAATGACTTGGTCCACCTGCGCCGCAAACTGTTCCCAAAGCGCTTGTGTAGGCCCTTAAAACAAATCAACACGACCGTGTCTTTCGGCATAAATAATGTCCATTCTTATTGGACGTTCATGAAGGGTTGAAAGGAGTGTGGGGCCTCAACAGGACTTATTGTGTAAGGAGCGAAGCCTTGTTGCAAGTGCTGTTCAAAATGTGCGTACGGTGTGGGCGCAGGATCTATCTCTGCCCACTTGCGCGCGCACTGACGGGCGGTCCATTTCTCTTGTGCACCAAACTCGAGCATCTATTCATGTTAGTCTCACAGTGCAACAATAAGATAATGCATCATTGACTGACCTTTTGGGAGATGATGTCAAATTTGTTTTGCACCCAGTATTCGTGCGCCATACGTAGTGCTCTGACGTCTGTATCGGTCCAAACCCGCATCCTTTCTCGAAGCCGCTTGAGACGCATTTGTAATGCAGGTATTTGATACGACTTACCCAAATCAGATTGAAACCGGGCAGCGATATCTTTCCATGGCATCGACTCCTCTTCTTTGAGCTGTAAAAGTAGTTTGTCTTCCTCACTAAGCTCAAACTGTGCCGAAGTGTTAGAGTCTGACCGTTTTCGTCGCTTGATTTCATCATTCGCCTCTTCGTCTTCATCCCGAGTACGCTTCAATCCACTCGATCTTGGAGCTTCTAGAGGCTGTGGAGCGATGGGGGTGTACAGGCGTCGCGATTGCGGGGAAGATAAGTGGTTAGACGGAACCTCCATAAGGGGCTCGCTCAGACGAGGGCTACGGGCCAAGTGCTGGAACGTAGAGTAGTATTGATCATGAGGCATGTTGACAGGTTGAATACCGAGCGGGCTCATCGCCCACGAGGGATCCACCGGGCCAGAGTGCAAACTGCTAGAGCTGCTATGCGGGCGTTCTAGAAGATGAGAGTTGGGTATCCATCGGGCCGATGGCTGTTCAATGGCACGAGTTGGATTCACCTGAGGTTCTTCTGAGGGACGTCTTGATCTGGGTACTACATTGTCTCTGGTATGGACAGAGACGGGAGACAAAGCAACTACTGATGTCTCGATTCGTTTAGTTGACATTGGTGCTTTGCCTGCATAAGAGTAGGAAGCAGTATTTGACGACAAAGTCATAGACGATGTTTGTGGAGTCATGTACTGGCCATACGCGGTGTAGCCATTCTAGAAGTTGATGTCAGTGAAGGCTAATTAGCGAACACGGGCGGTACGTACCTGGTTATGACAGTCCGGGGCCGAGACCGAGGGGCCGTACCAGGTAGACGTAGGCAGGTTGCTGAGCTCTTGCGAAGATAGAGGACTTTCTGGCAAATGTGACATGTAGGAATGAAGGGACTGAGGAGACATTGGAGCTGGTGGTGAAGTAGGCGCGGGGTACTCGTGAGGGTTGTAAGAGCACGGCCACGACACCGATGATTTGCTTTGCAGGAGATGTGGTGGGGGGCCGGCGCCATCAAGTACGAGAGACATGACAATGTGTGCTGCCAGATGGGGTGTGTGAGCTTCAAGTATTGACTGTGCCTCTAGTAGCTAGGTCGGGTCACAGTGGTGGATGGATGGGAACAATGCGGGAGCTCGAAGGAAGATGGTGCAGGCCGTAGAGCTTTAGCTTGTAGTTGGCTGGGCCGCGCAAAAGGCGCAGTCGTATTTATCAAGATACTTGATGGAGCGCAGCACAGTCTAGTGCTTCGACTTGATGCCCACCCCCGGGCGGGAGGTTTGGAGGGATTCAACTGCGCACTGACTGTCAGGCCGACTGCACCTTTAGCGCCCATCCTTCACCCTCTCTAAAGGTCTCGGCAAGCATGTCGTTGCGCTAGAGCCGCTTTTTGGCCGGCCATGCTGGCCTGTCAACGTTCTGCGCCCCGACCCATTTGCTGACCAGGAACGGCTTGCTGGGACTGTGCTGCTTTGCAATGGCTCCCATAGCGGCCGTAGCTAGCTTATCAACACTGACAACCCTATCCAGTACTTACCATTGTCGGCATCGCAAACCAAGCTGGTGCTGATGCCATTCATCCATTCATCCATTCATCCATTCAAACATAATGATACCACGCGCTGGGACGGCAGTTGAAGGGGGTGAAGGTTGGAGCATGGCATAATCCTGGACGTACTACGTACAGTAGAAAGGCCCATGAGCCTTGCAGTCGGACTCTCCCAGCAGGATAATCTCTTTACTCCTGCAGCGTGATATCGATGAACCTGTCTGTGCTGGTGGCGCCAGTGGATCCCGTTGCAAGGGTCAACATGCCTCGCGTCGCACAGCGAAATCTCACAACCCGTGTCTTCCCATTCGGTGCAGTATGAAAATGCGCCGCAATAGTGCAGTAATTATGCTGTAAAGGAGTGAGACAAGGCGCTTAATTGCATGAATGGGGCAGTAAAATAATAGCCACTAATCTCCTGATTGGGCAGAATCTCCGCTAATTTCAACTACCAGAGATCACCACTCTCCTTGCTGTACCACGTCACACTAGCAGCTCGGTGCCTTTGTGTCTGTCTCTGTGTCTCTGTGTCTCTGTATCTCTGTGTCTCTGTGCTCCATCTACGCCAACGTCGATAATTTTGTGGCCTTGATGTACACTACATAGTACATCGTCCATTATCTGGCAGCAGGCATGGTTGTTTTGGAGGTCCGCCTGAAGACTTGCCGAGAATCACCCTTACGGCACTTCGCCCACCGCCTAGTCGTTGGCTAGTGTGGCCAACTGCGCCGTAACCAAGGGGCGTTTCGGCAGCCTTGCAAAAGTGGTATGACCAGCCTCACCCTATTCGGAGGCCGTGATCCTCTGAGGCTCTCTGCCTTCCAAGACGGGTGGCCTTGATTGATCGGTGTGTCATCCAATTTTGACGCCCCAATGAAGTGAGGTGGTCGAAGATAGCCCGGCTATGAAAAGGGACAGTAGTTTCGCGGTTATCTGCTAGGCTGTGGCGAGGCTTCGACATCGACATCATACTATGTAGGCAGCATACAGGACCCTGCCCAGTGGTGTGTGTATTTCGGACTATTTGCCCATAGCTACCATCTTCTCTTTTTTTGTCATGAGTCTGTTGCTCTGCCAGGCCTAGTGTCAGCTTCAAAATGGCGGTTAACTATACATTGCCGCATGGGATTAGGTTGACACGAGGAAACACAACGCATGCCCTTCTGTAGATGGAGATGGTTGCTGAGTCGGTTGATGTGTCGTGACGAAAGTGGTTAGTCATCTTCAAGTTGTGGAGAAGACGCCAAGCCAAAGTCGACGACAGCTGGAGGAGCTGACGCACGTCCAGGCACCATTGTCACCACTGACAGCAACATTCACCATTACCATCCATCTGCATATTCTCGGACTGGTTGATCCACATCCGAGTTTCCCATCGGCATCGCTGGCCTCTTCTCAAGACCTAGTCTTATAGTTAAGACGCCCAAGGTTTACTGCATTCCAGGCGGCTGTGGTTAGCCGCGTGCTGTGTCGCCAGGTACTGTGTTGTGTAGCAGCCCACCATGTACAAGTTCAATGTCTTCCGCATTTTAGGCGATGTTTCGCATACCGCATCCAAGATTATCTTGATATGGGCAATTCACGCAAATAGCAGCGCTGAGGGTGAGCTTGCTCCTTGCTTCATGCACTATATTTCGTCGTAGCTAACGCGTACATAGGCGTATCTCTCATCACACAAGCCCTATATGCTCTCGTCTTCTGCACCCGATATCTAAACATATTCAAATCCTCGCCCAATGAGGATGGCTACCACGTGTGGAACTTTTCGCTCAAGGTACTGCCAGACAGGTCGCCCATCTCAGGAATCAAACTAACTTGCCCTAGATATTCTATACCCTCTCATCACTGTACATCATTTTCCTAATGACCAGCGTTTATGCGCGTACACGAGAAAGGGAAAAGGCCTGGAAATTCGGTCTCTATTGCCTAGCAGGCGCCATGGCTATCACGCCGATTTGGTACCTCAGCTTCAAGAAATGGATTTTTCATACGAATACTTTTATGAGCGTACGAGTAAGCCCACCTTTAATCTGCATTCTATTTCTAATATCTACAGTTGCTATGGACCTTCTCGGAAATCCTCGAATCCGTTTGCGTAATTCCACAATTACTCCTTCTCCGCCAAACCACCGTACCCACCGTCATCGACTCCTTCTACCTCGTCACACTAGGCGCCTACCGCTTCATGTATGTCCTAAACTGGATTGTACGTGGCGCCAAGGAGGACAGGTATGCTGATCCCACTAGTTGGGTCTGGGGTTCTATCCAGACAGCGCTTCTGGTTGATTTCGCCTGGGTGTACTACACACGCCAACGCGTCAAGTTACGACATGGCGGTGTCGTGGATTCAGAGGACTTCTCTCGTGGATTCTTCGTGGGCCGTTTCGCTAACCGCAAGAGTGTCGACCTCGATCATGACGAAGAATCTGCTCCTCGAAATGGGGATTCTGGGGCGACGAACAAATGGGGGCGTCGTGGCATTTCTGTTTCCGCAGATGAGGGTGTTGAAGGTGCACCGAAGAGGAAAGGCCCTAGGTCGGGTAATCTTGACCCCGAGAGCCAACCTCTAGCTGATCCAGCAGCTTTTGAAGATGAGAGTGACGATGATGCGCCTCCTCTAACTGTGGCAGGGAGTTCCGCACAATCTCACGACAGTGGGGTTCGGGGAGATGAGTGGGATGATGATGTGGACGACGACGCAAAGGCGCACGATGGGTCTGCGAAATAGCTTGTACAATGACGTCCATTAATCTCGAATTTAGCGAATATTTGCAGCACAAGGATCGTGAGCAAATTAAGTCCCTTTGGTACCTTCAATGTATCCAATTATCTTCGTCTGATTTCTTCCTGACTCACGCACGACATGCATACGCTTATCAACCATTCTTGAGTCCGTAGGGCTGACGATAACGAGCACATGATACACCAGAACGGCCCACAGCCTATTTGAGACCAACACCCATGGTCGAACACAAGTGAACACATCCTCAAACCAACCAAACGCACCCTTTCCGCGGATGAAACGCTCGTTTTCAATACATCTCTCGTCTGACAGTGGCATCGAGTGTGCTGCAACTACTCGTATCGAGGAGTGTATTGGCCTGTAGAACCCATGTATTGCAGACCATGATATAGGTCCATGTGGTCCCACGCGAGGCTTACCACATGGGCCCGAGCCAGCTGACTGCAGGATGCATATACCGGACCTTCTATGTATTTTCTAGAAGGCAAGTAGAAAAAGGAGGAATCACCGCCGGGGCCACACCATGGCATACCACTTGAGTCTGTGCCAACAACAATTGGTGGTGTCCCTCGTACAGATCTGGCCCCGATACACGAGTGATCTTACATGTTTACCACACCAGCCAATAACAAGGCAAAGGCGTTTATAATGGCGTTGTTACGTCAGATGAGCAGCTGGATCTAGAGGTTTACATCTACCTATATGGCCTGCAACGAACCTACCTACTCCTCGCATGCCCTCCACGCCTTGATTCCCACACCTTACATATGGGGCCTGAATCCTAGCCGATCTGACTGCATGCATCTTGTGAAACAAAACAGTGCTCACCTTCTAGAAGAACACGCACGGCAGGGATGGGAGCTGGGCTGGTGGTACGGGATATTGTTTATGTTGAGTCGGCTTTCGGACACCGATTTCAATCAAGCACCAATTCTGGGGGCGCGTGGTAAAAGCCAACAAAATGGCCGTTAATTAGCTTGAGGCCAGGGTGGGGCGTAAATTAGCGGCAACTAGGTCACGTACATAACACAGGAATGTGAGAAAGCCTCGTGGTTTTCTGTAGATAGTTAGTCCTTGGGGCCAAAATGGGAAACGAGGTGTGGTGTGTATGTGTGTGTGTGTGTGTGTGTGTGTGCCCAGGGACTAGGGAACTGGGGGCCATTACGCAATCGTCGTGGTAGGGTGGTAGGGTAGGGTCACCCACTCAAAATTTGTGGAGACAAGATCGGAACGCTACGAAGGGCTGAGCAGGATACGTCCGTACGAAAGTTGGGAGGCTCAGGATCGTAGAATTTACCTACCTACCTACCTACCTTGGTACCTTTTTTTTTTAACTCACGTGTGCCCACAATGCGTACAACACTCGTTCCGTACTAGTTTTTCCCATCTCTAGCATAGGGTTCCCCGCTTTTTTTAATAAGGGGGGCATACTATGCATCGTATATTCTCCTCCATACACATAACTGCAGACACGATGACGATCTTGTTCCCAGCGCACTTTAGCCCGGGTCTTAGCCTGAGAGGGACACATGTGTCTGGGTCGCCGACGACATGGTTCGCCGAGTCCCGCTGCACCAGCTAGATGGAAGCCGGAAATGGTGGACAGTAGTTTCAGGAAGAATGGGGGCGCTAGCGTGTGGAACAGGTGTGTTTTGTCTTGTCTCTGTATCCATGTGTGTTGTGAGGTGAAGCTTGACGCGAATAGATTGATTGTTCGGATAATATATGCTGGTTGGTATACATCCGAGAGGAGGCTGGCAATTACATGAAGTTGATACACACTTGGCGCATATACGCCGTCTTCAAACATTGTTGCTATCGACACGGAGAATCTCATGGAATTATCAACGATAATTCACTCTCTTCCTTTTTGTCGTCTCTCAACCTACTCAGTCCCAGCAACATAAAACGGACTGGATCCCATCCCATTCTCAGCATTATACTCTTCAAACTCTGTCGTACCACGTAATTCCTCGTAGTTCCTATACGCACCACACCCACTCTCCGCATTCAAACAATTCTTCGTAATCTCACCCGCAATCCGTAACCCAGCCTCTTGCCCTTCAAACCACGCCCCGTGCAAAAAGCCAAAGTACTCCGCGCTCGTAGCTTCGCCCGCAAAATACACACGGCCCACGTTCGCGCGCAGATTCTGGTGCATTTCTAGTGTTGTGCCGGCGGGCCAGTTGCTGTACGACCCGTGGGCCCAAGGTGTTTGTGTCCAGCGGGGATAGGTAAAAGCAATTGGGTCCGGAACATGTATATCTGGAAACATTTGCCGTAATACGGCCATGCCTTCTGCCTTTGTTGTTTCGTCGTCTTGGGCTTCGACGCGGTAGCTCTGGTCATCGACGAGGGTGGCGAAGAGGATGTTGGAGCCTGGGAGGAAGGACTCGGTTGAGAGAGATTGCCAGACGGTGTAGTAGCCCCGCGTGGTTGGATGGGCGTAGAGGAAGAATTGTTTGTCGGTTGGCCAGAAGGTTGTGTTGAATTGGAAGAAGATTTTGGTGTACGTTCCCATAGTGAATGTTGCTATTGAAGACTGCTTCCAGTCGGGGAGGTCAGGGGTAAATTTGATAACATCGTTTTGAAGTACGCCGAGTGAGACGGTATTAATGGCATAGTCTGCTTGTATGCAGGTGCCATTCTTGGTTGTAATTGTGACACCCGAGTCTGAATATTCGATACCCGACACGATAGTGTTGAGTAGCAAACGTGGGTCGTTTGGTTTCAGGAACTTAGCAGCTTGGAATTTTAACCATGCCTTGAAGCCTCTTTTGTCGATGCTGAAGTTGCTTTCTTCAGAAAATCCATAGTAGGTGAGATTATATCCTGCGATGCCAAAAACAAAACTTGACTCCTGTGGCGTTTGGGCAGTCTCCCAGTCCCATTGCCACCACTCGACTGCTTTCCGCTGGGCGTCTTGCTTCGCCCGCCATCCACTTTGCCATAAACCTGCTGTCATACTCCTATCTTGCTGATTCTCCTTCAAAATTGTGCCAGCGTTCTGCTCGAAAATCTTCCAGTACTCTTCGTACTCGTCAATGATATAGGTGAAGTTACTAGCACCCGTGGCATCGTATGTTATAATAGAACTGGTCTCAGACAATGCAGTCGACAAATTTGCTTGCTTTGAGAATGTCCAGACGGGGTTTTCAGGGCCACCATTGCCACCAAGCCCAGATATCCAGTTCGCACCTAGTTCCACCGTGTATGGATTTCCTGTGTCGTCGGAGCCAAACTGGGCGCTTCGCATACGTCCGCCGATATCGTTGTTGTACTCCAGGATGAGGAAATCGGTAATGGACTGATTTGCAAGAGCTTGCTGGATAATACATTAGTCGCCAATAATACAAGTTGAAAGATATAACATAGGGATATGTTTGGTGCACCACAACTTATTCGGCACTATAAAAAAAATACTCACAGCAGCCGTAACACCTGCAACACCCCCACCTCTACCACCCAACAATCAACATCTGCGAACTACCCCAGAGAAGATAACTCACATAATCGCAACCCCAGTTCTCCGACACACACTATTCCCCACCGCCAGCGCCCGAACACCAACCCCACACCCATGCACCATCATCGCAAGAACAAATCTACTTTTCCACAGCATCTTCATCGCACTCATATTTCAAAACGGGACGCGGGGGGGGGGGGGAGAGAGAAGAACGGAAAGGTATTTTGGAAACACAATCGATGCCATGACGTATATTTATATAACCCGACGTACCTAATCTCGGGGAACGCTTAAAGTTTGTGTAGCATGTGCATCAGCCATGCAGCCCTACCTTGCACAGCACTTGCACGGCAGCGTCATTTTCTGGTTGAAAGGGGGAGGTGGTGGTGCAGGCGTTTGTTATCATAGGGTGCGGTGTAGCCGGATACAGGAGCTGGGTATGCATAGTGGGCACAGGTGGGGTACATGCGTGGTGAGGGGATCGGCTGGTGTGAGCAAGGGTGGGAGGGGAAGGAGACTGCGTTGGGGGACGGGGATGTGGGTTGTTTTGAGTGGAGTGGAGATTAGGGGCTTGTATTGCTTGTTGTTGTTGGTGGTGGTGGTTGTGTTGTTGCGATGGGTGAGTGCAATGTACGATGCAAGATAAGCTTATGCTTGCTATGAAATTTGAAGGTACGCCGTTTCCTATCAACGGGCAAGGTGGTGGACAGCACATGTAAATAGTAATTTTTAAAATCCCATCTTTCTGAAGAATGACGATGGCGTTGCCTTTCAATGAGCAAGATCATTCACAAATACATGTAATGATAGTTTTTTAAAATCCCATCTTCCCCAAGATAACGATACATAATCTCACTTCACTATCTAAACATTATATCGTACCAAATACACCCGAATATCTAGTCTGCACCTTGCTATCCAACCGCTAAATCTTGTCAAACACACACCCATACATCTATTCCCCCCCTACCCACCATACCTCCCCATCCCCTTAACCCTCCTCTCCTCCGCCCCCTTAACATACCTCTGTCTCTCCTTCCACCTCTCCTCCTCCTCCCCCTCCGCCGTAAGCACCCACTCCCTCCTCTCCTTATCAAACGCCCACCCGCGAAACCACGTCTCCGTCAACGCCTTCCCGCCATACTCATCCAGCAACAACTCCTCATACTCATACGGGACATGCACAATCGTGTCTTCAAACGTAGTCGTGCGCAGCGGGAATATGTGGGCGGACGAATAGGCATGCTGGTCTTTGGTGTAGAGATCGATTGTGTCGTTTTCGCCGTCGTCGTCGTCGTCGCCGTTGTGTTTTTCTTGCGCCGAAGAAGTAGGTTGAACATGTACAGTAGTAATATCAATATACAGTCCCGTCCCCACATCAATCCACCTCGCATCAATAACATTCTCCACATCCCTCGTCGAGGCATTCATATAGTGCGGATTCACCTCGAGCAAATACCGCTTGCCCCCGTCGCCCGCCAGCACATCATCACCATCCGAGGACAACAACAACAAATCGGAAGCCGTAAACGCATGCACAGTCATATTCCACCACGTCCCCAACTCCCGCATCCCCCGCTCATCAACCATAACATCGACATCCGCGTCCCACGGCATAATCCGCCCGTTCCACCACCACCCCAGCAAGCAGCCGTGCATAAGCCACGTGCGGATGCGGATGCGCTCCATGGTCTCCATGTACGCTTTTAGCATGACGCGCAGGTGCAGGGCGCGCGTGTGGTGCGGGAGTTCGGCGGAGGCGAAGCGCCCATCGTAGTGTGAGTCGAAGGTGGATTCGTGGAAGAATTTGGTGGGATGGGTGAAAGATTCTAGGCGGGAGAAGTCGGTTGTGAGGGTTGTGAGGCCGGCGAGGGAGGGGAAGGGGGTGGAGCGGTGGGTGAGGATTGGGAGGGCTGTTGAAGTTTTGAGGATGGAGAGTGTGAGGAGGAGGAGGTCGGTTGGAAGCTTCATGGTGGGTTGAGTACAGTGGTAACGCTGTAACGATGCTTGCTTGCTCCTGAGAAAGATGTTGGACTCAGTATCGAGATGGCATACCTGCCACCACCTGAGGACGCAGTTGACAGGCGAGATCCAGACCGCAATCGTCGTATGGCAACAAAGGAATTGTGCGCTTTTCAGACCAGCTGATATTTTCCGTTGCGAGTTTGTAGCATTCTTTGTGTCCCTTATCGCATTGTTCGCGCGAGCACACCGGGCGCGATACATAACGGGATCGATCGCCACCCGCCCAGCCCAGCTCCACATTCCGTCATGCAACAAACACAAATCCCTTCCTCATGCCAAGTTCACCATGTTTACCTTCGCGACTTCATCGTTTATGGCTTGTCGATGCTTGGTTTGCGATTGAGCCATGCAGCGGACATCGTGAGCAATTACTATAGTGTGCTGTTGATGCGGTGTTAGAGAATTGGGCGCACGTAACGATGATTTGCAGTGTGAACAGCCATTGTGCACATGTGCGTCTGCAGGCGAAGGTATATCCAGCACCAAAGGTATGAAGTTTGTCGATAGCGGAGTACGGACATGGCAGAAAGAAATGAAGTCGAGAGTGAGGCACAGTTCAAATATAAGATCAACATGCACACCGTCTAAACGGGCCTGTCTCACCAACATACGTACGCATCCAACACCCAACAACACTAACGTCCATCCCTGTGTCGCGGGCTCCAACACAGCCTCGCCATTAACTTCCCTTTACCAGTAGTAGCCGTAAACTAACAGTATCATACCTATAGGAAAATGTGATCAGTGTTGTGGTTTGCTGCCGACTAATCTATGCGCGGCGGCATTTCATGCTTCGGAGACCTAACCCTGTTCAAGCAAGGAGCTCGGCTTTTAATCGAGATTCTGAGGCATAGCTTAGGGCTCTGAGTGATCTAGCCCTTTGATTTGCTCTGGCTATGTGTCTTGTTCTACTATTAGCACGCAACTGTATGAGGCCTAATATCCCCCACTGCGTAGCGAGAACCACTGCGTAACGAGATGAGTTTACTACTTAAACACGTTAAGTCTCTTCAACGCGAGTCCATACGGGTATAGCTGATACGTTAGCATTTTTCAGCTATTTGCGCACCTTGCACCGATATGTGATCAAAAAAATACGATACTGTTGGCTATGCCATTGATCGTTTCGTCATCGCGTCCAAATCTGCTCTAACTATACTGCCCCTATCTAATCACGACTATCGACAAACTTTTAGGTTTCGGAGTTATCGTACGCCAGTCCTATTATGATAGAACAAGCCCTTAGGTTTTGAAGTCATTTTATCGAGTGGGTGGTGTCCTCTAGGAGTTTCGCCGAGCGGAAAGAGGGTCTCACGATCCTTTCGACTTAGCGTAATACTTTAGCGCGCCTCTGCGTACATTTGTAACTATGTATCTTACTATATTGAATTTAAGTACTTTACGTGCCTTGTGGCGCATAGAGGAAGGTGTTTGTCTAGTTTGCTTAGTCCGTAAATAGCAACGTGTCTGGTTTCTTTGTCTGCACTGCACTGACTGCACTAACTACTACTAGCACTCGCTTGCACTTCCACTATCTTTCCCGCTAACCATGGATAAGGCCAGTCGAGCGTTGGCCAAAGTACTTCCCAAAGGCATACCTGACACCCTCGCAGCCCAAGCTACATATTGCGATGTGGCTCTTTCTGTTAGAGTTACAGAGGTAACCGCACCTGCGGTCAGTTGACCTGCCCTTGCGCCATCTGGAGAGCTGCTGGCGTATATGGGGAATATGGAGGGAAGCGGTGTTGGTTTCTGTTTACATCCCGTTTTGGGGTTAGCGTGGATACTATATAGGCAGCTCAGCCGAGTATTCAATCAATCACTTGTTAACTCAACTTCTTATTTTCAACACTTTCCACCCTCAGTCATCGTAAACTCAAACGAGGATCGAGAGAAGCCAAAGCCGAAAGACAGCGGTACCTCACCCCGTACGAAGAGAACACAGTCGTCAAGTTCCTGTTATAATAGAAGGCTTTTAGAACACCTATGCGAATGAAGCATGTAGCTATAATAGCATTCAGTACTACTCGTAATCGGCCTCTAGCGGACAGACTACTCAAGCCTCTTGGCCTAAACTAGGCTAAGGCATTTAAAAGACACCATTTAGAGCTTATAGCGAAGAAAAACAGGCTATAGGACTGGAACCGTTATAATATCTTTGATAAGGTTAAGTACTGGTTTGAAGTAATCGGCAAGGAACTACAAAACCCAGCTATACTACTAGAGAATATCTATAATATGGACGAGATTGGCATTATACTAAGTATACTAAATTCCATTAAAGTGCTTGTTGGTAAGGACGATATATAAGCCTATAGAGGCGCACGGGTAAAGCGCACTATGGTAACTACTATTGAGTATATATCTAGCGACGGAAGGTGTCTCAATCCTATAATAATCTGGCCTGTTGTAAGGTAGTAACTGGAAGACAATAGTACTTGTCGTAGGTCACGATAGATAGTGAAGGGATGACAGTTATCTCTAGAAAGAGAGTTGATTGATAAAATAATACTTGCTGAACTATCTTCGCAAGAGGGGCGCCTTTTATACGCGGGCGTAGCGCAGATCCCTCTTAGGGGCTTGGTATTGCCACCCAAGTCATATGATATAGGGCCTCTTTGTAGAGCCTCTGTTACACCTGTTAAAACCTATCGAGCTAACTGGACTATATATCCTACCCTAGGCTAGTTCTATGCATTTTCTGATACTAGATTTACTGATTCCTATATTAGCTTATAGTAGCTTAAGCTTATGTTTAACCCCTAAACTAAACAACGTGCTAATAAGAAACTATAGATACTTATATAGGATAGCTTTGGAACGCATAAGACTCTCGAAATCTTAGAGTTTTGTTTTAGAAATAATATTACCCTTTGCCGTATGCCCTCTTATACCTCCTATAAACTCTAGCCCTATGATGTCGGAGTCTTTAGGTTATTAAAAACAGTCTATCGTAAACAGGTCGAACGAATGGAGCTAGGAGGAGTAAATACAATTGGCAAGCAGCATTTTACTTATTTGTATAGCCCTTCAAGGGACAGGTGTTTTACTAAGAGGAATATTCTTAGAGTATGGAGAGGAAGCGGTTTGTTCCCGCTTAACCCTGACTGAGTTCTTGTAGATTTACCAAAGCTACCCGCCGAATTGATTATTCTGAACGCTGGTGAGCTCAGGGTAGAATCTCGTGCGATTTATGAAGCACTACCTATACCTGTAACGCTAAGATTAGGAGAGGCTCTGACGTCGCTACTTGATATGATCAAACAGGTCCCTAATGATGAAGCAAACTGCCATCACAACGCTAGGCTCTAACAGAAGGTGGTGAATGCCGCCTCGACTTATCTTGCCAAAATTGCAGTTCTTTATAATCGTAATCAATTCCTAGTTGAAATCAACAAAGAAGGCAAAGCTCGCCGAGCAGCCAATTCAGGAGTAGTAGGAACAGCGAAAGTTATGAGTTTTGAGGACCTCGAGAAGGCACGGGCGGAGCGCGCTGTAAAAGACGTCAAGGCAGCAGAAAAAAAGGGTAAAAAGGCGGCCAAAGAGGCTAAGAATATCGCGAGTGCTGCACCAGAGGCAGAGAGAGCTGCTACGGGCACAAAGAAACCTGGTCGGAAACGGAAGAGCACTGCGTCAAGGGCAGATGCGGAAGCGCCAAAGGCCAAGGCGGCGCGGACAAGCGAAGTACAGGTCGTAGAAGATGAGCAAGAAATAGATGCTCCAGGGCCAACGGCCGAAGCTGCGAGAATGAGCAATGGGCCAGAGCCACCATTATCCACGGCGACACATGCGGAGGATGGGACTGCAATAGAACCTTGGAGCGCCCCCGTGGCGCAAATGTGGTAACGGAGAGTAAGGACTGTAATTCTGTATTGGTGCATAAGGGACAGTAGTAATAATTAGCGTCTGGCATTAGTATCCTCCATTGAGGCTTTTACACATGATTACCTTGCCTGCCGTCGCGCTTGCCGTCATGCGTTGCTGATTATGTCTTGCGATGGCATTCGTAGCTCACGCCTTAGTCACAGTTGTGTTATTGGCGCGTTTCTGAAAGCATCCACTTCATCACGTGCTACTATATTTTTAGCATCCGGCGAGTTCCTCTGTCAACACGCTCTCTACCGTGCACGATTCCTTTCATCGTTTTTGATACAATTTCGGCGGGATATTGTACACGCTATTACAGGCGAAATTCTTGATGTGCAGCCACGCTGATGATCTATGCAGCGTCGTTGCAGCTGCAGCACAGCCTTGCAGCTGGCTGCCACCTGAGGCACAGGGCTCCACTATCATTAAACCAAGAATACGAGACACGACACCAACCTCAGATTTAACTACTACAAAGTTTCTCACTAGCATAGTGCCTCAAGCTGTACGGCTGCTCGTTTTCCACTCCTCGGGCTGTTCTCTATAGCAGACAGCAAAGCCAGTTGTTACCGCCACACTGCTCCTGGCAGACTGCTCCTGGCAGACTGCTCCATCGAGCCTCACGTATCTCGTCCCACCGCATGCGTTTATCACAGATCCACTCGGGTCCATGCAACTTCTAACGCACAAAGAAGATGGAGACCTTACCATCATCAACTTCGACGATAACGAGATACCTCCTTACGCGATACTTTCTCATACCTGGGGCGCAGATAATGAGGAGGTGACTTTTGCGGACATCATGAATGGCGATGGCAAGGCTAAGCCTGGCTATGAGAAGATCCGTTTCTGCGAAGTACAGGCACGACAAGACGGCCTGCAGTATTTTTGGATTGATACCTGCTGCATCAACAAGGCAAACAAAGCTGAGCTTGCCTTCTCCATCCGATCAATGTTCTGCTGGTACCGCAATGCTGTTCGATGTTATATCTATCTATCAGACGTATCGGCAAGGAAGCGGAAAGCTAGCGGTATGCTTGACGACTTTACTTGGCAGCCTGCCTTTAAGTCAAGCAGATGGTTTACCCGTGGGTGGACACTGCAGGAACTTCTTGCACCGCCCATGGTAGAGTTCTTCTCTAAGGAAGGGATCAAGCTTGGTGATAAGCTATCGCTGACAAAGGAATTGCGTAAAGTCACAGGCATCCCTAGTTCAGCGCTACAAGGCACACCTTTGTCCGACTTTAACGTTCATGAGCGCATTTCGTGGAGTGAACATCGCACAACAAAAATTCCGGCAGACCGTGCATACTCTCTAATGGGCATTCTCGGCGTCAGTTTGTCCCCAATTGACGGAGAGAGCCCAGCTGAAGCGATGAAACGAGTCATAGATGAGGTTGACAAGCAGAATAAGTGCATCCAAGACTTGCGCCCTAGCAACCCGCGCGACGATAAAAAGCGCATTGAGGAGACTAAAGGCGGGCTGCTAGCGGATTCCTACCGCTGGGTTCTCGACAATAATACCTTCCAACAATGGCAGCAAGACCTAGACAGCCGACTGCTGTGGGTGAAAGGTGATCCTGGCAAAGGCAAGACGATGCTGCTCTGCGGCATCATCGATGAACTTCCGCACTCAATGCCTAGAGGGACCCTTCTGTCGTACTTTTTCTGCCAAGCGACCGACTCAAGTATTAACAGCGCTACGGCGGTGCTACGGGGACTGTTGTATATGCTCGTGAACCAGCAACCGTCACTAACATCGCACATCCGAAAGAAGCACGATTACGCAGGCAAATCCCTGTTTGAAGACGCGAATGCCTGGGTAGTCTTGACAGAAATCTTCGTGGACGTGCTAAGAGACCCAAGCCTGAGCACGACATACCTAATCATTGATGCGCTAGATGAGTGCGTTACTGATCTACCAAAGCTGCTAGAGTTTGTTGCAAAGCAGTCGTCGATGTCTGACCGCGTTAAATGGGTTGTCTCTAGTCGTAACTGGCTAGAGATTGAAGCACAGCTAGAGCGGGCAGGGCGCAAAGTAAAACTGAGTCTGGAGCTGAACGCGAAGTCGGTCGCAGCAGCAGTTGAAATCTTTATTCAACAAAAGGTGAATCAGCTAGCGCAGGAAAAGAAGTACAAAGCAGAAATTCGACACGCTGTGCTCGAGCACTTGATGTCGAACGCTAACGATACCTTCCTCTGGGTAGCATTGGTGTGCCAAGAACTACAGAGGACCGAAATATGGAACGTACTAAAGAAGCTAGCCTTATTCCCGCGTGGGCTGGACGCTTTATACAGGCGGATGATAGACCAAATAAGCGACTCTGACAGCGCTGAGATCTGTCTACAGGTGTTGGCTTCGACTGCGGTCTTATATCGACCTGTCACTATCTTCGAATTAGTTGCGCTTGTTGAGCAGCTTAATAACTTTGTTGACGATCTAGAGTCAGCGCTGAAGATCGTCAGCCTTTGCGGATCGTTCCTTACGCTTCGAGAAGACACAGTCTACTTTGTGCATCAGTCCGCAAAGGACTTCCTCTTCGTAAAGGTGTTTAATCAGGTCTTTCCAGATGGAACTGAAGACGTTCATCGGATGATCTTCTCGAAGTCGCTAGCGATTCTGTCTAGGACATTGCACAGAGATATGTACAGCCTAAAAGCTCTAGGATTTCCTATCGAGAACGTCAAACCGCCTGATCCAGATCCATTAGCAGCGTCACGCTACCCGTGCGTCTACTGGATCGATCATCTATACGACTTAAATCCCAAGTCTTGGGCAAACAGTATTGGCGACCTACAAGTTACAGGTGTAGTCGATAAATTTCTAAGGAAGAAGTATCTCTACTGGCTAGAAGGGCTTAGTCTGTGCAAGAGCTTGGGAAGAGGTATAGTCTCGATAGCGAAATTGTGGTCACTAGTGCAGGTACAGCATCCAGAAACTGCAATATCCGTATAGAGTATATTATTTAGATGCTAACGCAAGTAGGAGATGCGTGATCAAGATCTACTTACTCAGCTTATTCAAGACGCACGGCGATTCGTTATGTATCACAAAGGGGCAATCGAGAGTTACCCTCTTCAAACATATGCGTCTGCGTTATTGTTTAGTCCGACAGGTAGTCTGATTAGACGGCTGTTTCAGCACGAAGAGCCAGAAGGAATCACGATTAGGCCAGCTATGAGCGGCAGCTGGAGCGCATGCCTGCAGACGCTCGAGGGCCATAGCAGCTCCGTCAACTCAGTGGCCTTCTCGCACGACTCGGCGCAGCTGGCATCGGCGTCGGACGACAAGACCGTCAAGATCTGGGATACGAGCAGCGGCGCGTGCCTGCAGACGCTCGAGGGCCATAGCGACTCTGTCATCTCAGTGGCCTTCTCGCACGACTCAGCGCAGCTGGCATCGGCGTCGGACGACAAGACCGTCAAGATCTGGGATGCGAGCAGCGGCGCGTGCCTGCAGACGCTCGAGGGCCATAGCGATTCTGTCAGGTCAGTGGCCTTCTCGCACGACTCGGCGCAGCTGGCATCGGCGTCGTGGGACAAGACCGTTAAGATCTGGGATGCGAGCAGCGGCGCGTGCCTGCAGACGCTCGAGGGCCATAGCAGCTCTGTCAACTCAGTGGCCTTCTCGCACGACTCGGCGCAGCTGGCATCGGCGTCGGACGACAAGACCGTTAAGATCTGGGATGCGAGCAGCGGCGCGTGCCTGCAGACGCTCGAGGGCCATAGCGATTCTGTCATCTCAGTGGCCTTCTCGCACGACTCGGCGCAGCTGGCATCGGCGTCGTGGGACAAGACCGTTAAGATCTGGGATGCGAGCAGCGGCGCGTGCCTGCAAACGCTCGAGGGCCATAGCGATTCTGTCTACTCAGTGGCCTTCTCGCACGACTCGGCGCAGCTGGCATCGGCGTCGTACGACAAGACCGTCAAGATCTGGGATGCGAGCAGCGGCGCATGTCTGCAGACGCTCGAGGGCCATAGCAGCTCTGTCTACTCAGTGGCCTTCTCGCACGACTCGGCGCAGCTGGCATCGGCGTCGGACGACAAGACCGTCAAGATCTGGGATGCGAGCAGCGGCGCGTGCCTGCAGACGCTCAACACCGAGGAGACTCTTTATAACTTATCCTTCAATTCTACTGGCTCTTGCCTCTATACTGAAATAGGTACTATCGTTATTTGGAGCCCAGAAGTTTCTAGCATGAAAGATATCACGGAACCGAAGCCCACTATGTATCTAGGCACAAGCCTTAGTTCAGACGGCACATGGATTAAGCATGCGAGTAACAACATGCTGTGGGTACCATCAGAGTATCGGCCGTTATGCTCGTCTGTGTGCGGGACTATGGTAGGTATAGGTGTTGGGATGGGAAGAGTATGGATTTGCAGTATTGATCTTTAATATGCTTGCGGGTGTACGTTGCGAAAATAAGCAAGGATTCATTCTTCCCTTCTATGCCTTATTTCTTTATTATCTCTATATTATAGAGAGGACGGGAATGTACACAAATATATAGATTATGTATTGCCACATCGAAGCTTCGAGAAGCTGCGAGCGAGCGTCTGTCGTTATGTGATATCATTCTTATTACTATCCACCGCCGCGCTCCGCTGTCGCAGCTTTGAGTGCGGCGGACAGAATTATTAACATATCAAAGACAGTTGTAATTTTTATGTTGCACACTAGATAGCTTAAAAAAGAGATCTAAAGAACATTATTGAACTAACTGCAGCTACTAACTGCAGCTGTGTTTACTTGCGGGGCTGAGGTTTAAAGTGTTTGAACGATGAATCTAATTCGTCGCGGGGGATTGTTCGAACCGCAGGGATGGACTTTATTTTGGGATAGGCCTCAGCCACAGCCTTGGCTCAAAGTTTCGACGTAGCTTAAACACATTATATGTAATTATTACGTGAGACGTACTAACGGTTTTTCGGGGTGCTTAACTCGCTTGCTTGACTGGTAGGTACTGATAGGGGTGGTGATATTGCATAAATCATCCTCGTACCGCCGCTACAGGGATGAGGGTGGTTTACAAGCGTGTCAGTGAGGCGAGAAGGTTGTATATTGTTATATTATGAATACCAGAAGTGATGCAGACTGTATGGTGGAGCTGTAGTGGAGATGTTCTGCTACGCTATAAAACAAGGCCCTCCGCAAATCAGGCGCGTAGGCGACGATAACGTTGGTAATTTTTCAGTAGCGGCTGTTGGGAGGTTAAGGAGGACCTAGCGCACTTAACTTAACTATTATTATACAGGTATAGATATGTGGAAAGGGCTTCTGCTGCTTATTAGTCCAAGTACCTGTAGTTTTTCTCGCTACGGAGTGGTTCTCGCTACGTAGTGGGGGATGTTACTTGCATGGCCTCACCCTCACCTCTCTCTGCGTATCAGTAAATCATAGCAACTATAGATCCGGCCAGTCAGGCACTGGCCATAGATCTACATTGTATGCTAAAAAAAAACGATGCACAATCACCAACCGCAACGAGGTGTGATCTTCGTGTGAGTATGACGGGTATGCTTAAACTAACCGCTTATAGCTAAGTCACGGGGCGCTGTGTCAACTACGATTCGTAGCGCAGTGCCTGCGCTTCACGACAACGACATTTAACAACAACTTTGGCAGGGACGTGTCAGGCAAGAAATGTTCTCGTCGCAAATATTAAAGAGGGCCCCACCCTCAAACCATCAAATCGAGTTCATGAAGAACATCGCAACGTAAATGCCTCCAAACATCGAAGCTATTTTCACTAATTCTCTCGAGGCTGTTCAACAATACAGAGTATTCAGATGCTGTGATCCAGATACATGGCGTGACACTCCATGTGCATCTATTCATCATCTGTATCCAATGCGAGTACTTCAAGAAGGCTTTCGGTGGCTTTGCAGAAGGTAGCACAAGGACGATCAAGTTCGATAATGGGAGTGGGGCTGCTCACTGGAGGGTCATTGAATACCTTTATACTGGCAACTACTCCAACCAGCTGTCTACCACAGAATTGCAGGGTAAGTAGACTCCAACCGACAACTTCCGCAACTTCCGCAACTTAGTATCGCCCAGATGATCCAGAGCTGCTTAGAGATATTCGTGTTCACGCACTGGCCGATATGTTTTTCATCAAGGGTCTAAAATCCCTTTCTGAAGTCAAGTTTCGGCGAGAACTGGCTGACTCTGGAGCAAATGATGATTTTGTTGATTGCGTTGATGAGGTATACGCATCTACATATGAGGGAAATCAGGCATTGCGTTCTGCTTTAGTTGAGGCTGCGATCGCTCAGAGACAGAACCCTGATGTATACGAGAATTTGAAGTATCTCTCTCGTCAAGGCGGAGAATTTGTTGTTGATTACCTCGAAGCGTTTGGAGAGCAGGTAATATAAATCAGAAGCAGCATTGCTCAGCTACCCATGATTTATACCAAAGCCAAATGGTGTCAACAATGGTCGTTGATGAAGTTCATCAAGGTAGTCATGAACAAAGTCCCCTCCCTCTCGAACAAGGCTTGTAAAACTAGCTGCGTGGGCTAGATCGTGAACATGAGCAGCTGCTATTTTGACAACAGCAGACCGAATTGCATCATCCTTATCGGTCAACGCATATGCCTCCCTCGCACATTCAGCAAATGAGTCACTTCTCCAATTGTCTTTAAGTGTTTGTTGTAGCTTTCTCATAGCAAGTGACTTTAGGTCTTCTAAGCCATACTTAGTTGCAAGCGCATACACGCGAACATCTTGAGTCGATTCGGGGTCTTCTATAGATCCGTTAGCTACCCTGGCAACAAACCACTTGGCAAACATGCCTGTGAGATCTTTGATAGATAGATTGTCAGAATAGTCACCGCTGTACAAGTACTCAAAAACTCTCCAATGCGCAGTGCCGCTGCCCTCGTCGAATACAATGGTTCGGGCTCCAGTAGAGACAAAGGCTTCTTGGATTGCATTGGCAAGGTAAGGACTCTGCAAGCTGATTATGAGTTGATGCGCAGGGAGTGGGATGTTTTGAATTATAACCGTGGTGTCGGAGAATTCATCCTGATTAAACATGCTACGCTGACGTCAAGTTATCACACAAGCACGCGGAGGCTTGTTGCACACGCCTTCCCATGCTATTCAAAAAGCTACGAGAGAATTCATCCACGTGTGTGGCTTGGTCTGCAATGACCTGTAATGCTTGTGTGGATGATATCGAGGTTGTGGGTGGTGCCTGAGGAGCCGGTACTGAACGAGGAAATCGGTGTCCACGCGCGTCCATATGATTCGATGCACCCCGTGAACTGGAAAACAGCTTTGAGCACGTCTCGCATGGCCAGTGTTTGGCATCATCCATGTGCCGGATGCAAGCCGAATTACCGCGAAAATTTCGCCAACAAGATTTACAAAAAACCATGCCAGAATCGGGGCGCGCAGTTGGCTAGAATGCAGAATGGGTGAAGGTTCGCAGTCGCTGACAGATGGGTGCGAGCTGAGTGGCAAACAGCGAAAAACAGCAACCAGACGCCGTCCAGAGATAGACGTTAGTAAGCCCGAATTGTGGTCAATGGCAGTACATACAATAGGGCGCGTACGCTTTGATGAAGGCAGCGGTGTTTCCGTTTATATCTCGTGAATTGATTATTTCTTGTGCTTACCTGACCTTGTCGTATCACGAATGTCCGAAGGGGGTACGCGCATATCGCTGCGAGCCAAACCGGAACGCCTCATCTGACAAGATGGCAGCTATACCTGGAGCAAAGTACATAATGCAACAGCCAGGAAATAGAAGCCAAAATACGACCATGGAGTAATTGCAGGTTATTGGAATTGATTACATAGTCTACAACTAATACTCTAGAGTATAACTTTGATCCAGTCGAACCGGAAACGCCCGCCCCATCTAGCATGATTCCATCCATCCATCCATCCATTTGCTTGGAACCCAATCCACCATTTAAGAAAAACACGAGACAAAAAACAAGTAGTAAATTGTTTGAAGGGCTAGTCAATCAATTACCTAGTAGTGTAGTCCACACACCTCCAACCTAATCCCCCTCAAATCCACCTCCCTCCCTCCCCCCTAACCCCCATCCAAAATTCCATCCATTACTTAGAACCAAGGCACGTAATTCCAACAAGATAAGTAAAACGAGTATCGTGATTGTAAATTATTTTTCCAATTGATTTCATACTCTACAACTACCTACACCAGAGTCCCCCCCAGCGCTCCAAGGTGGGCTAGCAAAAGAGAGCTTTGCAGAAAAAAAAAAGGGACCGCAGATTTTGCGACCAAAACACACACACACGCACACGCAGACTTTCCCATCATCTACACATATCAAACATGCTAAGAAAATGTAACGCCCCAGAGCTGATAACCAAAATAGTCCTAGGGTAAAAAAACGACTAGGAAAAATGGCGATTCCTTTCTTTCCAATCAACGTTCTTCTCCTGTTCTCCTCTTCTTCTTCTGCCATGCGACACTTTTCTTCAAAGATCAGCTGATTAAGCCTCCCTAACCTTCTCTCTCTCTGCTCCTTCCTCTCTCCACCCCAAAAACAGCGCGGCTGCCAAATCCCCGCAAATTACATCTCCACCGGCTTTTGTATTGTGTAGTATAGACGATCCAAAAAAAGTAGGTATACTGCGAACCCAAGGAAACAGTGTGAAAAAATAGCCCCATTTCCAGTTGATAACAAGAAATGAACGTAATGCAAAGAAAATCAACGCCAGTAGAAACGCCGCCCGATGAATAATGTGTTGAAAGCGCCAGTGATTTGTTGGCAAAAAAAGTAGGTGGGGACATGGGCGCTAAATATGCGAAAGAGTAGTCGAAAGTAGGCGGTCCGGTCTATGAGCCAAAAACCAGCGCGCCCATGGGAGACGTAGAATGTGCTCGCAGGACTAAAAGAGAAGGGTATAATCGTTCATTTTCGAAGAAGTCAGTCAGTTTTCGCGAATCCATCAATCCGACCCCTTCTCATATTTCACTGGATGAAACAATGTCGAACGCATGCAAAGACGGCCAGTCCCCGCTTCCTCAGCTGCTGGCCCACCCTTTTCGTTTTCGCGGGAGCCGAGCCATCGGCGCCACCACTCCGAGCTGAAACCCGCGTTGTAGTAGAAGCTGTTGCCAAGCTGGTTGTGCTCGCCCCAGCCGAAAACGCTGTCGGTGGGTTTGGGTGGCTTGTTGAAGGTGTTATCGATGGCTTCGAGGGGCCAGTTGTGGTCGAAGTAGACGGGGTGTGCGGCGTAGACGGCTTTTAGGCCGTGGTGGAAAGCGACTGTTGGAGGCCACATTTCGGGGAACATGTGGTGCTTCATTAGGTAGGTTTCGCGGTGCATCAGGTCTAGCAATCGCTTAGATAAACGTGATACGGTGATAATGGCGCAGCGTCGTGGCGGCTCAGGAAGTTCCAGGTCGTAGCCAGTCACATCATCGCGGAAAACCCAATTGGTCTTTGCAGGATCGAAGATTGGGTTAAAAGTAATAATGTCGGCCTCCTCACCTACACCCCATTCGTAGTTATCTTGAAGATAGGAATGTGGTGGTTTCGTCTCCGGAGGGCTCGGGAGCATACCAGCGTTGTCGAACTTGGGAGGACCCCAAACAGGCTTCTCGTCGCTATTGTATAACTCTTCCTCAACCATTTCAGTGAAGTTCTTCCAGGAGCCATGGAGTTCGGGAATGTAGTAACGGGATGAGCGCTCCCAAAGACCCTTGCGAGGCTGCTTCTTGGCCCACTCGCCGATGTTGTTGTGGAACTCAAAGTAGTGGCCAGTGAGACGAAGATCCATCTCCCAGTTCCAGTAGAAGTCATACTCGGGGCGAGCTTGCGAGAACCACTGGAGTGCGAAATGGGCGCTGCGGTAGACGGAGTGTACTGGTGCCTTGGCGTGGTTGTACACGTTGTTGGGGAACGGCTCAGGGTAGTACATACGCATCTGTTGTTCTGACCAGAGCGTTGCCATACCCCAGAATTCCTTGGGGAGATTGTCTTCGATGACCTTCTGGTAGACCTCTTCCGAAGACCAGATGGGAAGGCTGTCGTCCTTGACGTGGAGCAGGAAGTGAACATCGTACTGGCCACCAGACTTGAGTGCGAGCTCGTTGATCATGGCACGGATGGTCAAAATCTGGTAGTCGCTGTACTTGTAGCCGGTCCAGGTGCGGAGAATGTAAGCGTGGCGAGGGAGCTTCTTCTTGGGAGGTTCATCACCAGATGCAGTTGCGTTCTTTTCGAAACGGTGCTTGTTCTTCTCGTGGCATCGCTTCTGTGCCTTGGCCCAGCTGACCTTGCGGTAGTCAATCTTCTTCTCCCAGCCCCAGATCTTGTCAGCACCAGCCTTTTCCGACTTGCCAGACATTTCGAGGCCGCCCTCCTCTTTGGTGTAGGAGTAGCCATATGGGCCCAGGCGGCCAAAACGATCAAAGCAGACCTTGTCGTCGAAGCCGATTTCCTCATAGGAGCCGAAGAAGGGGGCAGTCATGTTCTGGGGGATACCAGGGTAGGCGTAGATGTTGGGGGTGTCGACAGTCTCATCTTCATCGAGATAGCAAGTGTTGACCTTGTCGTGGTGCTTGAGATACTCGGCTGAGTCGAACTTGTAAGGGTCGAAGGGTGAAGGGTCAAGCGGGGGCTCTTTGTTATCCTTGGACATGTGTGGCCACTTGGGCTTGATGTTGTCCTCGGGATTGGGGCTTTGGGAGTACTTGACAAAGTCTTGCTCCGACACCCAGTCACCGTATGGGACAAGTGTGCGTACACCGTTGAAGAAGCCATTTAATCTGGGCTAGGTTAGAGAGGTGGTGGAGAGGATATGCATCATCAGCTAGTGCTTACCTGGGATAGTGTTCCCAGTGATACTGCTTTAGAGTCTCACCGTGGCGCAGTTGCTGATGCCACTTGTGTCTCTTGTAGATGCCGGTGGCGAGCATGGAGACGAGGACAATGGTGGTGACAGCGAGGGTGATGAGGCGCGCAAAAGACATGCGAGGACGTTGAATGCGGTTTGCCCAAGCAGGGGGTTGTGCCTTGTTGCCCCATGACTTTGCGCTGAAGAGTGGAAGGGGCGATGAGGTCTGGCTGTCAGCGCCGGCGACTTTTTCATAATTGAAGCGCGTCCGGATGAACAGCTTTCCGGGATTGAAGCGTGAGGAAGGCATGATGGAGTATGTGTGTGTGATTAGAAGTGCAGCGATAAGGTGGTCAAGTGGTGTAAATGTGCAGTGCTGCAAATACTGCGATGCTGGCAGGTGCGTGGTTGCTTATCGCATCTGCGGCGTGGTATAGGGTGAAGCGTGCGTGTAAACTCGACCGCGCGAGTGTGTCGTCAAGAAATTGGTGGTGAGGGAGGAGAGTGTGTAGTGGAATTGAGGGGGAAACGAGTGTACTGTCTCTGAGGACTCTCTCTCTAGGACCTAGGTGAATGGAAATCAACCCGCAAAGGCGGCGGCGGCGTAAAGGTGTTGGGAGGATGGAAGATGGCGCGAGCTGTGGGAGAGAGAGGCTGTCACCCTTTTTCCCGCCCCAGGGTGCCCGACTAGGTTTAGCTTAGTAGGTGGGCACCTGGGTTGGACCTTCCTGCCGGTCAAGCAAGCTAGTGAACTGGCGACCCGCAAAAATTTGAACGGCGCTAGACACGGCTGAGGTCCGAAGGGGGAAATGCCGGGGCTGGATCAACAAAATGGGTTGGATAAGAGATTGATATCCATTGCAGTATTCGTCATTGCCTGTGGAGTTGGAGTGGGACTGATAATTCATGCCAGTTCAGAGAAGAGACAGTACTATCATAGTAAACACTGTTATCGCTTTGCTGCGGCCTCGCCAAATCAAAAGGCGCTCAGCTATCACGTCGTTAGTCTCCGACCACCCTGCATATCGAAGAATCACGGATTCATGGCCGCACTGCCGTTGTCTCAACAACGCCATGCAGCTGTCTTTTCTGTCTTGCACCACCTACTCTATTTACAATATTGACCATGTACTCTTTGCTATCGTCATCATGTCCTTGACATTGACTTGACATGCTGATCCATTCGTCATTTCATCATCCATCATCATCTGCCTACCCCCTGTGTCCTGACCTTCTTCTTCCCGTTGAGGTTGCCAAGCCTTCCCCTGGCCAGTTCGCAGCAAGCCTTGAACGTGTACAAGGTTGCCAAGCCATGATTGGCCCAATGTCGCTTTTCATCACCATCCAGTACGCGCGTCCTCTTCTTTTAGACTAGCTTCCCGTCCGCTATGGCTTGGCCTTGCCGTTCTAAATTGCAGCGCAGCCCTCTCTCACTCTAAAAATAAGGTGCAATGGAAAAGCATAGAATATTGAATACTACCGAGTAACTACACAGTAAACACAGAATAGATACCACCGTTGGCTCCATTCACCCCATTCACCACTACTGTACAGCCTACACTGCCTAACCTCTCTTCATTCTCACCATCCTTCTGCATGAATAGCCCAGCTGTTTCGTCACTCACTTGTTGGAACATGAACATGCCCTTCTCCAAAAAACAGCCCCGCATTACCTGGCCACCGACCCTGTCTTCTAATTCCCTTCAATAGAGCCTGCTGCTTTCGGCACAATGACGTCTTCCCACTGATGATCGTGGTCGGATGTAACCACTTCAAACACTTCCATCGACTACTCTTCACATCCCAGCCCCTCACACGACCATTAGAGAAGTGGCCTCGCCTATCAGCTAGACGCAATCATCCACGCCAAGCTGGCCTGCTTACCGCCCGTCCACGGCCAACCACACCCGTCTAGTTTCGCGACAATCCCACCATGGATACCTAGGTAGCTATGGCAAGTTGCCATTCCAACCACGTTTCGCAAAATCGCATGAATGCGTCGTCAGCCTCAACAATACCTACCCCAATGATTCCATAACTTTGAAACATTTTACACCAACAAGTTCCCCATTCATTGCCACTGCCCACAACGTCATGGTGTGGGACTTGCTCCGATTTTTGGTTGCACTTTGTCATGCATCTAGCTGAAACTATGCACCAATAAGCCAACTCGGCCTGTGATGAACTGCCCACCCCTTGTTTATTGCCCGGCCGTATTGGTAAATCTATATCTCGACAACAATCAATTTGCGCGAACGGACCTCACCCACTCTGGTAGGAAGAAACGCATCGTACAAGTGGTTGTTATCAGTTGTATGACTAATGCAGATAAATGCAGATAAATGCAGCATTAGTGGCGTGCATGATCAATAGGTGATGGGAATGGTACCTCACGCCGTCTATCACCTTTGCAGTCACATTCATCGTAAGTCTTGGTGTGTCACATCATCTTGCATGCCATTCTTTTCCATGTTGCCCGGTATGCTCCTGTCCCAGAGTTGAGCCAATCACGGGGCCGAAAGGTCCGGCCGGGCCGCCAAATCTCCGACCTACTTTCCACTTTCGACTCAACACACCCCACCATCTATTGGGGCTCTGTGTAGACGAACTACGCCAACAAGATCGCAAACATGCCAGGAACGCGGGGTCCGGTGCCCGTTCCGCTTGAGACCCAAAACCGAAATCTTACACAGGACGTTCTTGATTTACTCGACACCAAAGAAACACTGCAAACCAATGATGACTTCCCCGCCATACCCCAGGCCGAGATCAAGGCCGCCCTCGACAGACTCGCCAGCCGCTCCATGGTCGAATACAAGTCGATAAACTCGGATAAGGTCGTCCTGACCTCAGAATCAGAGGGCATCGTCGAGAATGGCAGTCATGAGTTGAAGGTGTGGAAGGCCGTCAAGGAAGTGGGGAGGGTGTCCATCAAGGAGCTACCTGTGCGTACAGAAGATGAAGCAGGAATATGGGCTACGACTGACAATTGGGATATAGGACATTGTAGGCGCTCAGTCTGCGAGTGTGGGCATGGGCAATGGATATAAGAACAAGTGGATCAAAAAAGATGGTGACTCACTCGTCCTCATCGTCACCGAAGAACCCCAAGACGCGACACGCGAAATGCTCAAGGGCATCCAAGACTCACAATCAGTATCCGATGCCAAGCTCCTCGCCGACCTCAAAAAGAAGAAGCTGGCAACAGTCACAAAAGTCATCACATACACGGTCACAAAAGGCCTAAAATATGCAAAAGAGATGCCGGTGGAGCACACCGACTTGACTGTCGAACTTTTGGCGAGTGGCGCCTGGGAAACCGCGAATTTCAAACCGTATAACTTTGCTGCCTTGGGTACCAACCAAGATGCCGGCGCATTACACCCATTGAACAAGGTCAGACAAGAGTTCAGGAATATTTTCTTTTCACAGGGTTTCGTCGAGATGCCCACAGGACAGTGAGTACACGGACCCCAGCATTAGGCGTGATATTGATACCTACAGTTTTGTCGACACTGGTTTCTGGAACTTCGATGCTCTCTTCGTACCACAGCAACATCCAGCGCGTGACATGCAAGACACCTTCTTTGTCTCGTACCCACCCAAAGCCGACAAGCCACGGCTAGACCCCGCAAGCGAAGCGACCATGGAGCTCATGGAATCCGGATCCAAACGCCTCTTCGCCACCGCGGAGAGCGAAAACCGCCAAAAGAAGCCCCGTGACTTCGAGCAATACTGGAACGACGTAAAAAAAGTGCACCAAGACGGCGCCTTCGGCTCCATCGGCTACCGCTACCAATGGCAAGAAGACGAAAGCCTCCGCCTCGTCCTCCGCACCCACACCACCGCCGTCTCCACCTGGGCGCTCCACCGCCTCGCCGAAGACCCCCGCCCCGCCCGCTACTTCTCCATCGACCGCGTCTTCCGCAACGAAACAGTCGACGCAACCCATCTCGCCGAATTCCACCAAATAGAAGGCGTCATCGCAGACTTTGGCCTCACGCTCGGCGGCCTCCAGCGCTTCCTCGAAGACTTCTTTCGCTCCATGGGCATTGAAAACCTCCGTTTCAAGCCCGCGTACAATCCGTACACGGAGCCCTCCATGGAGATCTTCGGTTACCACAAGGGCCTGAAGCGCTGGCTCGAGATTGGCAATTCGGGCATGTTTCGCCCGGAGATGTTGATGCCTATGGGCTTACCGGGGGATTTGCGCGTGTATGGGTTTGGGCTGAGCTTGGAGAGGCCGACGATGATGAAGTATGGGGTTAGCAATATTAGGGAGTTGTTGGGGCATAGGGTTGATTTGAGCTGGATTCGGGAACAGCCGGCTGTTAGGTTTGATAAGGAGTAGATTTGGAGGGGGATATCCTGGTAAAAGGGATTTAGAAATTGAGTAGATTCTGTTTCTATATGTGGTTTTGAGAGTGGAGTTGTGTGGTGTGATGTTGTAGCGTGTTTGCTCATGGTTCTTGCCCATATCCAACTGCCTTGCACTTTGATAGCGCGACTCTCGACGTGCGTGTGATATTCGCACATGTCTCTGGTGATGATACGTCTTCTCCCCGCCAACCATCTCCCACCACACTGCCGTCCAGCAAGGTAAAATCTTTCCATCCCCCCCAACCCTTCAAACCCCCTCCCCCTCCCCCTCCCTCCCCTCCCCGTAAACCTCATGCACCATCCTATTCCTCGCCCCCCTATAAATCCAACTCTCCCCCCTCCCCTCCTCCCCACCCCCCACCTCCCCCTCGCCCACCGCATCCCATCCTGCCACAACCCATACCCCATCCCAACCACAACCCCCATCTTAATCGTCCTCGCCGCCACACTCACAGGAAACTGATGCCACGCACTCCACAACCCCCCGTCACCATGCCCGCCCCCGCACTCGACCAAAAATCCCTACACCGCCCCACACCCCGCTCCACCCGCCCAATATCCAGCTCATCCACCCCCTCCATCTCATCCATCGTGCGCCCAGCAATCCACGTGCCCCGAAAAACATCCAAACTCTCCTCGACGACGAAGAACACGCTCGTCCACGCCGCCAACATGCCTGCCTTGCGCGCGCCCTCGGTGGCGCCGAAGCGCCATTTGTAGTAGTTTTTCGACTTGTGGTACAGGTACCAGCCGGGCTGCGTGTGGGGGAGGCGGTGCGCGTTTTCCGCGCGGAAGCGCAGGGAGGCCGAGCGCCCGGCGGTTGTGGAGCCGAGGGTGAAGCCGAGGAGGGAGGAGAGGGAGAGGGTTAGGAGGAGGCGTTGGTCGAAGGGGAGGGAGAGGCGGGGGGGTTGGCGTCTGGGGGGGACATTGCTTGGGAGTGTTTTTTTTGTGGGCGTGGCCAGGTGGTTAGGTGTGTGTTGTGTGGTTGCTCATGGGGAGTAGTGGTGGTGTTGGTGGTAGATTAGGGTTGGAGGTTGATGGATGCGGAGGTTTTGCGGAGGAGAGGTTCGTTTGCCAAGGAATATGGACTGGGTCGCGAACCCCTCTATTATTGTTCAACCCAACAAAAAGCGCGCGCGTAATTGTATTCCCATCTTTTTCTCCATTCTCTACCTACATACACACACACACACACACACACACACTCCCTCTCTCTTATCTAATCCCAACCACGCGCTCCACCACAACCCCACAAACCCACGTTTCCAGAACCAACACACAACACCAAACAATGACAACCCCCTCCCCCCAAACCTGGACCCTCCGCCTCAAATCCCACAAAACAACCCTCTTCCTCCACGCTGATCCCCTCCAAACCTTCTCCTCCCTCAAATCCCTCCTCTACGACATCCTCACCGACTCGCCCCTCAACGACCCGCACACAAACCGACCCATCGCCCTGCCCCCCACCCCTCAGACATCCTCCTCGCGCGCCCCATAGACGTGCACGACCCACACCAAGGCTTCCGTCTCGGCGAGTGGGAAACACGCGCATCGGACAGCGAGGCCGAAGATACGGGGAAGGGCAAGGGCAAAGGCAAGGGCAAGGGGAAAGCGGCGAAGGAGAATGGAAGTGGTGTAGACAAAGCGCGGGATTGCCTAAAAGGCGCTGGTCTGAAGGATGGGTGTGTGCTTGCATTTCGGTGGGTGGGGGATGGGATGTGGGATGGCGAGGAGGGTGAGGAAGAAGAGGGCGATATGTGGGGGTGCAGATTGCGAGTTTTGAGGATGCGTATGGGGTGGAGAATGAGGGGGATGTTGGAGGGGGAGGGAGTTTGAGGGATGAAAAGGATAGGGATTGTGGGGAGGTTTTGAATGATGGTGAGTGTGGAAGACTTTCCTAGCCCCCGCTGTAAAACACCGACTCGCGACTGGTAGTCGGATTCTACTCCCTGTGTCAACGACGACTGGATTCCTTGGGTTTCTCGGGTCAAGCCAGGCACTGCGGCGGCGGTCATGGGAAGCTGATGGACAGAGGAACCTTGGGTTGTCACGCTGCTTGGTTCCGATCTGCTACTTTACCACCACTTATGTCGGGTCGCCTGCACATTGCGAAGCATGGTTATATGATTTACGAAAATCGTCGGTTTCTGTAGTATATACCCCCAGTTCGATTGCGATGCTAGTGTCGATAATAGTACATTCATGAATACGCAGCTGGCTTATTTACATGTAAATGCCCAAAAAAAAAAAAAAAAAAAAAAAAAAAAGTATATTTATGGTTACTTGTGAGGTGACGATCGCGTAGAATATTCGTCTAAGTTGTGCGTAGGCGTTACAAACGAAGTTCATCTTGATGTAGTTGTCGTAAACTTTCAAAGCTACAGTCCACAACTAGAGTGTATATAGCACTGCTGATACCTTGCGCTACGAAAATGGTGACCCAAGTGTTACTAAATCCTGGATAAAAGAAATTTCCGCAGACTCAAAAAATAGTCTTTTCTTTGACCTACGCCCCAAAGACAAAAGTGATTTTAATCATACTGTAAGAACAAAAACCCACAAGGGTACACGGCAACCCAGTTGTTCTTCCAAGACACAACTAGCAGACATCTGACGTACTAGTTATATTGATTGAAAATGACCATGTGTATTATTTGCATCTTCTTTGTTTCATGCGCGCAGGTATGGGTCAATGACAGTCCAAGATCTGAAATTCAAGCTGTATGATAACACACACACAAGGGCCTTCTTGCAATCCAAGCATACCTAGCAGACTACGCTAGGGGGCCGTAGGCTTATTAGTTCGAAATAGTTACACATGTGAAAGTTCAAAAGACCAATGCGGCAACGATTATTGCTTGTCCCATATATGCCTTCAAATCACATATCCACAGCAAACTTCGCCTCGAATAAATCTTTCAATGCGCCCGACCCACAACCAATATGTGAGTAAAATTTAATTGGGGGATAACATTAAACGCGACCATTATTAGCTATTGCATCAGCCCATAATCAAAATCATCCATGGGTATCGGCTCCACCGTTGCTAAGCCAAATTCACTCCCATCATCATCATCATCATCATCATCATCATCAATAGAGACCTTCCTCATCTCTATAATTTCCTCTTCGTCGTCTCTATCACCGCCAAAGACTAACACTTCAGTGACAGTAACGTCCGGTTTGCTCCTCGCCACATTATCTGTTACAGGGTCTGATGCTACGAGATCAGACGAGGTAGTCATCTTAACCGGGTTCTTATGACTGTTCTCTTGTTCTGTTTCAACAAGGTCTCGCGGCTGAGGTGGAGCTGCGGGCGCAGAGACCAGACGCGAGGGCTGTTGTCGTTGGTACAGATTAGACGCGGTGGACAAGCTGGCCTTTCTGCTGGAAGGGGGTGATGAGGCGACATCATCGGAAACGCTCAGCGGGTCACTTCCAGGCGCGACTTGACTTAAATTGAAACGAGAGTTTGTGAGAGTCTGTTGTGCGATGGAGGTCCGTATCGTTGGCTGTTGGCTGGATTTGGGTTGCGAATAGATTGCTGGGCGTTGGACGTGTGATGACTGATTTTGACTTGGTTTCGGTGGCGCATGTTCATCGGTAACGGTGATGAGTGTTTGCAACTGGCCTTGAGTGGTAGGTGAGATGACCTTTGTAGTTGGCTGGGGTTTTTCCACCTGGTTCTCCACCTGTTTCTGCTTGGACTGCTCCCTGATGTGCTGCTTCTTCCGTTCAGCTAGCTCCAGTGCGCGGTCTTGCTCAGCAACTTTGTTGAAGTTCAAATCGCCGAATCCGATTTTTACGAGGATGGTTCCAACCAAATAACGATACCTGTCATGGCCGCTGACAAGCTTGCTCATATCGACATTCTCGATACCATGAATGTCTGGTACCTCCCGTAAGCCGGCAACACCTAGTTCAAGCTTGGCTGATCGATAGAGATATCCCAAGACGTAGTCGTCCGTGCTGTAAACATTGACCACGCGACTCGCAACAACAGATCGAATTTGCCTCCATGATTTACAGTCTATGGGCGCTGGTGTGCCCATGAGCACGACCGATTCGACAAGTCCAAAGGCATGTTGCTCCGCAAGTTCAATCAAACAAGCGTAAATAACGCGTGCGCCAACAGAGTACCCTATCAGGTTTACAGGTCTTTTGCCTTGTACACCGTCAATCAAAGCATGCGCGAGCACCTTTCCAGCCTTGTCTGCTCTTGCAAGCGCAACGCTGAAAGGGTTATCGAGGACGCTGGCGACCTTGATAAGGCCAAGCGGCCAGAGCCCAGCATACAACGCTCCTAATACTGTGCGACTAACGACAGTGTATGCAAGGCCATCCCATGCATAACTGAAAAGCACATCTTGGAGAGAATTTCCGAGGCGAAGCATTGCATCAAGCTCAAAGCGAAGCGCAAACGGTTCAGTGGCGTTGGCATCAATGACCTCCCATGGCTTGCTAACATCTAATGGAGAGCTCAACCAGCCGCTAATGCCAATCGTGACACGTAGCCGATGCTGCTCACGTTTAGCTGGGTCGATAGCGTCCTGCTCATCAGCCCACTCTTGATCTCGCTGGAACAATGGACGATCAGGGTCTGCCACGGATTAGCGAGTTGAAGTATATATTGAGCCATTTGACGGACCTTGAACAGGAACGAATTCAAAGTCTTGGACTTCTTTCGCGTATCGATCCATCAGTCGACCCGTCATTTTCGCTCCATACGCGCCGAACAATGACCCTACAAGCACAGAACTGCCCGCCAGCGCTCCTAAATATGTTGAAACAACACCCAGGCCTAAGCCGCCCATTACAGTACCTAGGCCAGCGGCCAACAAGGGAGCAGCAAGGCCACCAGTCACGCCGATCAAGACAGCTCCGCCCACCGCAGCAAGCCCGACCTTCCATCTTCGATTCACAGCGTCGTTGGAGGCCTGTTTTTTGGCAGTTTTTTCAGCATCCATTTGAGAGGCAGCAGTCGCCAGTAATCCTAGAGCAATCGCCTTCTCAAGTGCAGCAAGCCTATCCGTCTCGAGTTTGAGGTTGTTTGCAAGATGTACAAGCAAGACTCGAGACTGAGCAGTGTACTGTTCCAAACTCAGGAGAAGTAACAGAACACAGTTCAAGACGACATCGCGTTTACTCTCATCGAGAGCTAGAATTTTCGTCTCGATTATATTGCCACGCCCCTGCTTCTGATTTCCGTTCCATGCATTTTGGACGAAGGGATCTTGGTCAAAGTCAATAAGAGATGAGATGCCTTGTCTTTGCATCTCTGCCTCAGCTAAAATTTGTTTCCTCCTAGCCTTCGCCTGCCGTACTGTTTCGCCTCTGACGCAGAGCACATCGCAAACGCGGTGCATGACCCCAGCACGCCATTTGTCGAAGAACGTGAGAGCACTTCTTCGCAGGGCTTGTATCTGCGTAGAGTTGATATCGCCCTGTCTATCGCTTCTGGTAGGCTCGTCGAAGCTTATCAGATCTCGCTTAGCGTCTTTCGGCGTAGATGGCGCTACAGGTGGGTTGGTGGTATTCGGTTCGTGCGCCGAATGAGGATCGAAGGTAGCTGTCAAATCGCTCCGCATAGAGTCGATGCAGAGGAGGACCAGGAGGGCAAGCTCTGTGCGCAAGGCTGGTGTCCCAAGAACAGAGCTGAGCGAAGCCCCTTCATCCTTAGCTGCGCCATCGGAGCCGGTAGCTCTAGAAAACATAGCACACCCCTAGCAATGTGGAAGCTTTTTTGATAGATATTCGGTGTCAAGATTCACCCCTTGGAAATGTATCTAGATACCTATGTATATTCGCTGTGCCTCCTGTTGGGGGCCTAATCATTACAAAATCCGCCCCCACCGCGGCTGGAACCGCGTACGGCTATCATTAGAAAACTCGTACACGTACTTTAAAGAGTGCTGTCATCATGGGAGGTTTTTTTTTGATATAGTGCGACGTATTGTATGGTTGATTGAGGGGGTTTCGTGGACTGTCACGAGAAAACACGTAGTCCCGTGATCTCGCTTAATTGATACAACCTCCCCACATTTTCAAGGTTCACAAATCTTACCAAACCGTTGGGCGATGTCTTGCATGGATGCTGACCGTGCTCAACGGGTCACTTGAGGTTCTCAAGTCTGGCCCTTTCAAGCTTCATGCTAAGAGGTCAGTTAGCTCACCGTTTTTACTGCCTTATGTTTCGCTTAGAAAGCTTAATCAATCTAGCTAGATTTGGCTAGGTTTACCCGACTGATACCGAGCCGTCTTCCATCATGGAATACCTCATCCGAGTTGTGAGCTTCATGTCGAGAATTCGACACCGTGTGCAATAGGCCATTCCTTACTGTTTTTAACAAGCGTGAGCAATCATGAAGAGGGTGAACGCCCTATTGAATCGCTCTACCCCTCACAAGCGAGAGCCGACCCAAGGCCCAACGACGGAACAGAAGACATTCGAACATAAGCCTCTCGATAGTACGCAGGCTACACTGCGTCTCGTCACCATCTCTTCCGAACTATCCACGGATGGTTGTATTCAATGCTATGTCAGTCACTCTACTATAGATCGAGCTTCATATGTGTCTCTCTCGTACACGTGGGGTTCTCCTGAAGGTCTTGTCCGAATTCAAGTCAATGGAGCACCATTTTACATTCGGAAGAACCTTTATGAATTTCTGGATCTAGTTCGCAGGCTACCTATGACCTTTTACTGGATAGATGCCATCTGCATCGACCAAGCTAACATTCTGGAACGTAACCATCAAGTTTCACAGATGGGACGGATCTTTTCCAAAGCTTTCATTGTCTATATATGGCTTGGAAAGCTACCCTCGATGGTTCCATGGATGCATGATTTTGTAAAAGGCAAAATGCAGCGCCCCTATGAAGATTTCCCATTGTCTCGTCTCGTCGAAGCCAGAGATACCGTCCAAAGCTGTGTGTTCAACAATGAATATTGGTCTCGTGCCTGGGTAAGAACACAAGGCTACGAGTTTTGATTGAAAGAATACACTAACGCTGTACGAATTTACCAGGTAACACAAGAGATCTTCCTTGCTCGGAATGTTGTCGTGCTATTATGCCGAGAATCTTTCAAGTTTCCTCAGCTTATAAATCGGATGCGGAGCTTCGATAACATCGATTTTGGCACCCTTAGTGGCTGTCCGCTAGCCAGATTTGCAGACCTCATAAGCGACCCAGAAAAGCTTCGTCATCAAAGCCTAATCGTTCTTCTTGATAAATTTCGAGACAAGGAATGCGAGATTCCCCGTGATCGGATATTTTCCTTACTTTCACTCTGCTCCGACTTCCAGCATCCCCAGGTAGATTATAGTCAGCCTAGTGAAGATTTAGCATACGATGTTCTCAAACGATCGGACGCACCTATTTGCATATGCTCAGCTCTACTAGTTGCACAAACTCTCCGCCTTGCCGCTAGTCAGGAAGGAGATGAGGAATCGGCCTCACAGACGAAGCCAATGACTTTTATCGAGCTCGATATTAAGGGGCTGAGATTTGCTAGACATGCTATGCTGTGCAATGATCAAATCTATTCATGGGATCATTATAAGCTCATTAGGACAGATATGTTCGGACACGACCAGCTGTTTACGGACTTCTGCCCGGCATTTGATACTCTCATGGATACACTACAAGCTCGCGCAATGAAGTCTGAAGATATCGCTTCATCAGAAGTCGACGATATTTCATCAATGCATACGGAAACACCATTTGTTTTGAAAATGATGGATGACAACCATTGTCAAGCAATGCTGCACGACTTTGGACCCGCATTGACAATCAAGCCACATGACGCAAATCCGGACATCAGCACCCTTCGAATTGCCCTTCATCTTTTGGCGAAAATTCTCCCACACTCAATACAGCTTTGCCCACGTATTGCGCACCGGAAAGAGGTGACGAAAATTCATAGTAGTCACGAGGCACCATCGCCAACCGAAAAGGATGGATCATTATATACTACACGTTCAATGCATCCGCGAAATAGCGTAGATATGAGGAACTTCAATCCTGATTTTCACCGGATTGATTCGGCGACTACAAGTGCGAGTTATGAAGACGATGGACTGGTATCACGCCTGAGATTGTGGCGCACACAGCGTTGATCCACTGCTTTTCTACGCACATTGTATAGAAGAAGGTTGATGCGGGAACAGTCGTATGAGCGGTGAAAAAAAACGGAAACCATCAATACCCTCCTCACCGATACACTCTCGCTATTCTAGCTGATGAGCACACACTACCTAGGTCCAGGATCTATACACCCCAATCCGCCTAATTGTTGCTTGTCTTCAATACGTCAACGAGAATTAAGCCTCGGTTGCTGGAACTTCTAGTTGTACAAGTTGGCCCGCAAATGGTAGGTTGATATCGCCAAAAGGCAATGAAGCCGGATCGCGAGAAATTGGCGATTCGAGTGGCGCTGCAGTGGTAGGGTGAATGTATGGTTTGTGTGAAGAAGGCATGCGAAACGGTACAATGCGCTTGATACTAAGAAAAGAGCTGATGCTTTGTTCGTTTTTTATCAAGACTCCGCCTGTCCCAGTTATGCAAATACCCATCTCTTTTTCTTCCCTTAGTTTTCTGTCTACATACGATATCCTTACGAGCAATTATATCAGAGCGCTCTATTGGGCACCGTGAAATCCATATTCGGCCTCGTGATCTTGACCCGGGATATACTTAACATAGTTAGCAGCACATATACGATATCTAGGTAGCTACAACTATTAGAAATTAGCTCCTTTAATATCTAGTAACTAATCTGATCGTAACTTAGAAGGAAGGGTATAAGGATATTATACTATTTATATAATACTGACTTATCTTGGGTAGACGTAATTTACCTAGGTAAGCATAAACTATACTTTACTACCTACCAAGGTACCCTCTACCTCCTTTAGAGTTATAACCTTGGTCTACCTGGGTATATCTCGGGTCAGGATCACGCAGCCAAATAGAGCGCTCCATTATATTTACTTTCAACTGATATCTCGAATCAACGCCTCAAGCGGACATACTACATGAAACCACACAGCCCGTTGCAATTCCATATCCTCCAGATTCTCACTACCAGCACCAAAGTCGCAACGAAGACACCTTTCCACTACTTTCCGATACTTTGGCCCTAGTGGTGGAGATCCGCGAACAATACGGTGAGCCGCGTAGTATTCATCAGGGTCACCTTTTCGTAGCCTTTCGAATGTCTCCCAGTGAGCTATCTCGAGTAGGACGATGCCGAGACAGAACAGGGTGGCGTTGTAGATGGTAGGGTTGAGGATTTTGCAGCAGTCGTCGACAGTAGAGCGAGGGTTGGTGGCAGCAACAGTACTTACCGCGGGAGAAGTGGCTACAGTTCGTGCGTCACTGTTTCTCCAGAGTTCACGGCGGGTGTTGGTGTGCTGACTCCTCCTGGATTCGATGGCCCAAAGAATACATATTGAGAATCGGAAGCCGTCCGGAGATAACCGAGATAATTCTCTTCTTGCAACTCTTGAGAGGCCAATTTTGAATGGAAGTGAGAGCAGACGCAAGCTAATTTGCAGATATCGACGCTATTTGAGGTTTCGTGAGGGTGCTGAACACCTATAGTGGCAAGACTATTGTTGTTGATGTGGCCTAAGGGAGCTGATTGCGAACTTGAAGATTCCCGAAGAGTTCGCATAAATGTGTTCATGGTGTCCTGTTTTCCAGATTTCCCGCACGGATTCTGAACTTTGATGTCACTTTCAGCTTTCACACATAGCCAAACAGCTGGTACACTTTGACTATTCCTGAAGTAGTATTTCAATTAGCCCTTTGTCGCTAAATTTTCAATACCAACTTACGATCGTTAATGACCAATTTCACTCAAGACAGCCAAATCAAGGGATAAGTATCTTGTCTTAGGTTTGGAATGGTAGTCCACGCATAGTTTGACCTAATGTCGTGAGTGGGTTGGATTTCGACATGACCAAGCGGAAGCGGGTGTGTCATAAAGACCACTTGAAGCGGTTCGAGTACTAGGAAATTTTCCCATACTTTCATCCATTTCCATGCTGATAGGTCTTTTTGACAATCTAGTGTCAAATGCATGCATTGTTGTCATTGTGTCAGCAACGATTGTAGTACAAGCGCTAACATTATTTTGAAGCAAGCTCGTAAGCTGCTGCTCAATAGTATCATCCTGCCACCGATGATGCTGCGTATTGGTCACCATTTCTTGCGAAAGTGTTGGGTCAGAAAGGACTAGGTCCAAGAGTAAACGGCACTCGGTCAGGAAATTGAGCCTGCAGACACAAAACTGAGCATCAATAATACTCAACTGCTTTTCGGCATGTTTAAAGTTCTGTATGTGATCATATGTACGTCGATAACCACGAATAGCTTCTAGGATCACTTGGATTGCTCCAAGAGCCAGCCCGGCAGCTTCAATACCTGCCATGTTGATAATTTAGAGATGGTAGTAGTATAGTAGAAGTTTGAAGTTGCAAAAGTAGGGACTTTTGTAAAAAGGCACAAGGCTGAGGCATATCCTGCTGATGCGGGGTGTGTTCGAATTGACGTTAGCGCGTAAGCTCTTCACTCTCAATTGCCGAATTACACGTCTCCAGGTTATCTTAGCATCTCCCAAGGCTGAGAGACAATATTTAATTTAGGCACATAAAATTTTCTGAGACGGGTCTTAAGTCAGCTTCCGCTGCGGTACATAATTTTCAATCTTACCAACACCTACTCGATTCCTAACTGCACATACGCTATATTATTTGTTGATTAAAGCAAGCAAGGGCTTTAACGATGCACACTTTCTTCAATAGCCATTATGGAATCCATTACGAAGCTGAAGAAGAACAATCAGTTACTTCTTGGGGTTTCTTAGACAGCAATCCGAACCAGCCTCAGACTCTTGCTCAAACACGGAATCTAGAATCAATAAATATTGATCCAATATTTGATACATGTACCTCCCTGGGCGGATCTGAAAATAGCCAAAATGACATTGAGAAATGGCAGAATTCAGTAAACGCTGAGCAACCTACTTTTAGTATCCAATCGATCTATTGATTATCTATCAAATCTTACTCCAAAATATTTTACAAATGGCTTGATTACAAAGGATTTAAAAAAGAAGATAGTTCAATGTATCAAGACTACCTGTTATTGCTCGAATGGGGTGATTCATACTTTGTAGAGGAAGGCCAGTTGGATCAACTCCCTGATGCCGCCAATGAGGTTTTTGAAACAATAATTACATTTCTGAAAGAAATATCAACAATTTTGAATCACAGTAAGAGGTTAATTGAAGAAGAACATTTGGATTTTACTGAACATGTAAGGAATACCTCAGCTTGAAAGCCCGTCGATTAGCGTGCCAAACGCAATCCAAAGACGCAGTCCGTCACCTGATATAGTTTCTCGCGATTGTGTAGAATATGATCAAAACATCCTTACAGAAGAGGTTGAAAATAATACGGATTCCTGGGATCTTTGTGCTGAAGATCTTCATGACTATATCGAGCTCCTGAACGAACTGCACCCATCCATCGAATCGTGGGTACCTCTACGTGAACAAGGTCCTAAACCTCTACATGAGGGTGGATCTCAGCAAAGTGTTGCCCTAATGTACACAGAAATGATTCGATCCAAATTTGAGGGAGCTCCAGAGACGTTGGTGACTGTTTTGGGTGACCTAAACTACCAGCGTTACATGAGACTGGCTGAATGTCGTGACCTGAACTTGCAAAAATCAGACCAAGCTATCGAGTCAGAATCCACACCAGCGACGCTCTTCCATGATTCTGGAATTGGGAGTTCGATGCCTAGCTTTGCACCATCTCGAATCGCTTTGGCTGGAAAGAGTGGTGGCAAATTACCTCCATTGCTAGTTGATGCAACATCGCGACCATTTGTCTGCGAATTCTGTGGATCAGTAGTATCTTACTGTATCAAAGAGGCATGGGAGTAAGTTTTAGCCTACCTGTGAACTCATAGTCTACTGATAATATGTATAGAAAACACTTGATCAAGGACTTGAATCCATACCCATGTTTGGAGATGGACTGTCCGGACATCCAAATCACCTTTCCTACCTGTGAAGCATGGATAAATCACCTTCAAAAGGTTCATGGCCTGCATGCATCTTCACCCTCCCGAATGTGTCATTTGTGTCAAGGAATGACTGGGAAGCACAAACTTGGAAGTCTGTACCGGCATCGGAGAAATCTACATTTCAAAAAAGGGCGGAGGTAATACGCGTGCCTGGCCTACATATTTTTGTACGGTAGGATGCTCGAATAAAGCACCTACGCAAGAGGCATCCTGATTTATGTTATGATCTCCTTCCTTCACAGTCAACAGCAGCCACTACTGACGCCTCAGCACTCCTATACTCGAGCTTGCCCACTAGTTAGAACAACAAGCCTTGTTTCCCACTTTTGTACTTATGTTTATACCTCGCGCCATTGAAGCCGTGACAATTTAGGTATTCATGGACCTAGTCCCCGAGGACGCCAAACTAGGTAATTGTAAGGGGTTAGGAGGCCTAATTAGGAAGCTTAATCTAGGCCTGGTAGGGAGTTATCTCTTATTTAAGAGCGCTGAACTACTATTACTATATATACTATACTACTTTAGCATTAACTACTAAGCTATTAGCTACTCTTTTTATAAGGTCTAGGTTAGTAGTACTAGTCCCTTACAGTAAGGCTGCTCGCGATTTTCTACCTAAGTTAATGAGCACGCTCACTGACGCACTTCTAGGCCCTAGTATTTCAAGTAGAAAGGGGCTCTTTTGCCTAGCAGCGAGTATATAAATATAATACAAAACAAGGTTAATTCAACTGGATTACGGAGATTCATCCTACTTTTGTATTTACAATCTGTTCCTCTCTGATATAATAACAAAGTACTTACTCACATGCACGTCAGAAATACCTAAAAAAACGCAAGGAAGTCAACCTAAAAACAAAGCTCCAAGCGCCTCGCCACGCTGAACAACAAGATTTTAGATGCAATCAACGACAAAGGAGATAAGCCAAGTACCCAACTTTTGAAAACAGACTCAACTCATAGCTCCTCAAAACCTCTCAAAGGCGCCGCCCCCGGTTTTCCTGCGTCGGACTCAACGGCCCATTACTCGCCATCGCGCCATAATCGCTAACCCCAATCCCATTACCATTCGCACCAGGCATCAGTACCTCCCTAGCTTCTTCCGCCTCTTCCTCAATATTATCACGTAGAATCTTGTGGCTTCTTTGCCACACGAATGCGACTAGCGCTATGCCGACAAGCAGCGCAAGGCCCAATAACAGCATGTTGATGGGTATGGGGTCGTTGTGGAACAATTTGTGGGTCGCAGCGTCCAGCCCTGTTTGACAGAAGTTGAGCAGTCCGGCAAGACAGATGATTAGGCCGTATACTTTGCCGAAGGTGGCGAAGCCGAAGACTTTGGCTGAGTAGTCGCTGTGTTGTTTTAGCTGGAGATGCGCGATGAAGGTGCTTTGGATGACTTACGAGACTGCTGTGTAGTATAATGGTCGATATAGAACGAATAGCATGATGCCTGTGTATGCTGCCCAGGTTTCGGGGATGACGCCTAGAACGCCGATGGTGGTTGCGATAGTGACGAGCAGTGAGAGCGTGAAGGTGGTGCTTGTGTTGTCGAGGAGAAGGCCGATGAAGGGCACGGAAATGACACCGCCAACGGGTAGGGCAACGTCGAAGAAATTGTTGATTTCGACAGCCTTTTCGACGCTGTGGAATAGATATGTGTATTGTGAGCGGATGGTCGCAACGAAGTAGTTGATTCGTGTCATTTGAATAACAGTGAACAGCATGATTAAGATGAACCAGGGTGTTTTCATCTGCTGTGCAGCAGAGCGACCATGCAGCGCGCCCCATACACCCGACTTAGCTTTCTTCTTCTCTTCCTCTTTTGCCTGATCCTGACCGTCTCTGGTGCCCAATAAATCGGTAATCTCACTGACGATGCTGTCTCGGTGGGCACGACGTGCGTCTCGGAGTCGTTGAACTTGCTCTTGATCTTCAATTTCGTCGTCTGAATCATGAACGACCTGCTCGTCCTCAGCTTGAGTGACTAGTTCACCGACAGTTTTGTATGAAACTGCAGGCATGACTAAGAATTGAACAGTAAGGATGAAGGCAGGGACAATCAAGTAGATGAGGAAGAATTCCTTGAGCTCAAAGTTGCCGTCAGCGGCCTGATAGATGAGACGATATACCAGAAAGACGGCGCTGGAAGTGTCGAAAGCTCCAGTTAAAAGAGCCAATATAAGACCGGAGTATTGCGGAAACGCATTGCTGAGCTGGAAGGATGGTATGAAGATAAAGGGACCACCTAGTGCCAGGAAAAAGTATCCAGGAATATATGCGTCGCCCGGGAGATCTGAGCCAAATGCGAACAGCAAAGAGCCGATAGTAATAGAAAAAGCTCCAATCATGCTGCAAACCTTGGGCCCGTAGCGATCTAGAATCGTACCAACGGGAAGCGCCGCAACATTGGTGGACACGGCGGCCACAGTGAACATGAGATTTAGTCTGAGATAAGATCAGCTTTGCACCTGACGAGGTGACACAAACACCTACCGAATATCCTGCTCATAGCAAATATCTACATGATCCTTGAGCTCCTGTTTTGTGCATCGGTTTCTATATACACCTTCACCAAGTAGGACGGGTTTTATCGCAGCGTAACCGAAGACGACGCCGGCAGCGAAGAGGCAGTAGATAACAGCAATGAAGACCTGAACTGCGCACAATTAGCCGGCGTTTCCAAAAGGCGACCAATGCACGTACGAATTCTTTTCCATTTGGGTACTTCGAATGCTCCAATTGTTGGTTCTTCGCCGGTCGCCTCTGTCCATGTCCCAACGGGGTTGAACGACATCTTGCGATCCCGCGAGTGTGGACTCGCCTCTCGGCTCCATGGCTCTATTTCCTCTACCGCCGTCACACGCTGCGACAACGACATTGTGGATTACTCTTCGTCTCAGACTCTCTATGTACAGTCCTCCACCTCTGCCAAAAGTGCGAAGAAGTATTCCAGTAGGTCCTTTGTTGAGGTTTGTTATCGCGTAGGTCTCGGCTTCAGCAATTTATGCGCGAGTAACGTCGGCGCAAACAGTGTCGCTGCTCGCAATTTGGTCACGCTCGCTGATAATGGACTCAATGGATTAGATAAAAACAATGCACGGCAGGAATTGAGAGGAAGTAGAGAGACCAGGTGGTGCTATATACAACGCCAGGATGATGGAATTGGGGGGAGAGTGGGGGACGCCTGGCTTCGCCGAGCCGTGAATGATCCGTGTCCTGCATCTGCGCGTGATACTTTGCAGGCAGCTAAAACCCTTTCCATTACAAACTGTACCACTGTTTCGGCAATTTCTATGCAAATCTACATATTAGCTTCTGACATATAGGTACCCCACAAAGTATTTCCAGACCTTTCTGCAGTCATCGAGTCTCAGCTCTCCTCAGAATCGTGACGCAGGGCTTCAGCCAACGACCGTGCGAGTCATTCACCGAGGGAGCTATGACAATTTATGATTCGTGATTCGTTCAATGCGCATGCAATTTTTTTCCCTCCTCTCCACTCATTCGCTTTTCGCCAATGCACGATGGATAAATCTGCGGGCCGGCCCTAATACGGACATATCTAGATCTTCACGCCTAGCTGTAGATGTAGAATTTTACATTAGATTGCTGCAGGGATCGGCAAGAGTTTGATCCAAAGCAACCAATCCCCCTTGTTCAGCGAGTCTCAGTCTTAGTCCTAATTACCGAATATGAGACATTCCTCAAAGCGGCTCAAAATCTAAGATGTTCTCACATGTACGATTTCAAGAGTGGCAGAAAAAGCAAAATGTGGAGGTTACTTTGCGTTATCAAGCCATCTACCTAGGGATTGAAGAAAATATATGATGTCCCACCTGACCCTCTCGGTATATCTGAAAAATTGGCGCGAACAATCCCACATCGCCAGTAGCAGCCCAAAAAAATTAACTAATTGCCTCAACCTCGTAACCTCTTTATTCTCCTTTGGCTTCAGTCCAAACTCAGTTCTTGATTTAACCTTTGTCTTCAGCTTATATAGATTCTTGACTTTAGTCGCTCTTCCTTCATAATTTTTTAACGCTCCTGCTTGTTTTCTTCTTCTTTTTTGCATTATCTTTATCCCCTTCTATATTCATCCCACCCACTTCCTCTTCTCGCTAAGATGGGGGCAGAAGCAATACGTGGCGGTCTCAAGCTTCAAGGCAAACACTTGAATTGATGAGGCAGCACTTATTCCACGCAAATGGTCAGAGCCAAGACAAGAGAAATGTGTAGTTTGTCTAAAAGATTACTTTGAACTAACATTATAATAAAAACCCGCTAAAGGCCTACTACATCGAAGCTAGGATTCCAAGGGACATTCTCTATATATAAGACCCTAGCTAGTCTGCTCCTTGATGCCTAGGCGGGTTCCCTGCAATATAAATGCTGAATCACTATATCCTAGAATGAGGATAGTATCGGGTGCGTGAGGAAGTGCCGATCGCGTTAGGGCTATAGTATTTTTAGGATTGAGTACCTTCTAAGGACGTTGTAATCGTGTTACAAGCGTCTAGCCCGTAACAACCTCCCCAAGGCTAGAACCTATCAGTCCTGATAGCGAACCCGACGTAGCCTGGGGATATGAGGAAGACTATGACATAGGACCCGAAGCCGAACATAATATAGGCACGTGACGGCTTCGCGACTTCGCGGGTGCTTGGCAGCACGAAGTCACCAAGTATATAGGCGCACCGTTGCGCATAGATAGAAACCTCGTAGTCAAGCTCAGCTTCTTAAGCCTAGTACCTACTTGCACACCTAGCCACCCTCAAAAATGAAGTCTATTACAAGTACGCTTGCCTACCACACCACCCTTCAGTGCCTGAACTGCATTGCCGACCTCTAGCCCGAACGGCCGTCTCCCCTTGGTAAGTTCCAGAGAGCATTAACCAAGGCCCCGTTACAAATCGAGTAAATATACTAGGTAAACTATTAAGTGCACTTATATCAGGTTTTTATTAGGATATAATTTTGCTTGTTGAAGTTGGCATTACTAAAGCATTAGTTTCAGGCCTAACTACGCGCTTGGTATATAATTCCCTCGTGATAAGAGAATTAGAATAGGAAAAACGAGCTTAGGAATATCTAGAAGAAAAGTTATTATAATAAGCTAGGTTGGGTTAGGTTATCACGTAAGTAAACCTAACCCCAACCTAACGTATAGCTATTTACTACCCTAGTTATTCCTAAGCTAGTTTTTCCTATTATATCTAGTATTTTTTCCTATTATATCTAGTATTACTACCTACCTATATTTCTCCCTAATACTTACTTAACCTTATATTAAGCTTAGCTCGTAGATTTTAGGCCAACATAAAATCTACGTACCTAAGGTAGGCACGCGGGCGCAGAAAAGGCCCGCACTGCTAAAACGACCAACCCAGTGCGATTCACGAAACTAGAATCTACGACCTTCTTGACCCTTATTTGTAGATAGAGCCACAATAGACTGTAATAAACTCTATACAGAATTTACTATATTTATCATATTAATATTTTTTATTTATGAAGAGGAAATATAAGATTAGTACAGGGTTGTGTCGTTGCAAAATAAACCAGAAGGTCAGTTTTTGGTGTGCGGGCCTTTCTTGCACCCGCGTGGTAGGGTCGAGCTCTATTACAACCATTAGGCTATTCTAGCACGCTGCACCCTACTCCATAGCGAATGGTATCTTGCTTCAATATTTCAGCTACCTATTCGTTACCCGTTAGGCCACAACGATATTATTTTTTAGACCCTCATCTAATCTACACGGCAGCCGCCTCGAATAAGGGTACATAAATCCCATCTTTTAACCGGTAGGTCTCTTATCGGATAGCAGACCGAGTAGGAATCGGTCCTTCCTAAGCGACTTGCGGCATTTAGGATAATTTTACATTAGGGCTTGTGCGCACATTATTTTAGATTAGCCTTCCAATTACAAAATATCAGTTAAAACAAAGCAGTGGCAAATACGTCTTAATGGTAAAAACGATAGTTAAAGTTAGTCTGAATAGGCAGGAGCTCCCGGATATCAGATGATATTCGTCCCAAAGGACAAGACGAGCCGAGAATGATACTATCCCCCCCTTCGGATCGCGAGCGTTTTTGGCATGCAAGGATTATTTCTCTTGCATCGTAAAAGATCTCCCTTGAGGACGTGCAGTGGCTTGACGCTGGCGATCCGGGACGGGAGGCATCTGTGGGGAAGGTACCTGTTGACATGTGTTGGATAGGACTCGGAGCCGACTCCTAAAGCTCGTTGCACTCGCCACTACTTTTGCTTTCCATTCGCGACACTCCGCAATCAATCTTATCTGCCATCCTCAACCGCCAAATCCGACTCTTCGTCTGTCTATCCTCTTCCGTTCTACCACAAAATCCTCGGAATCTTCAAGATGCGTTTCTCTATCGCCGCCTTCGCTGCTCTCGCCGCCACCGCCGTTCAGGGCGCCACCATCCTCCCTCGCATCGATGGATGCCCTCCCGGCGCCCCTTGGCCAATGGCCAACCCCGGACAAATCTACTATCATATCTGCTGTGTCTACAACATCCGATGGGTAAGACAATATGTGACCTACAATACCCTTTTCTGCGGTCGCTAACCTTGCTAGGGTCAATGCTGCGACCGCGACTCACCCATACCCTTATTCCTCGATGACAAGCGGATTAGAGCGTGCACTCCTGATTTCATAGGCACAAATGATTTACTTGCAGAGGATGCTGCTAAATTGTCGGTGGGTGGGCTATAGACTGTTCGGGTGTGGGAGCTGGGTATGAGAGGGACAATTGACTCCAAAGCATGTTCGCTGCTTGAAGCTGTTGTTGCGCTGTAAATAGTTGACTAATATTTAGTAGCGTATTGTCTTTTGCTGCACCTCTGTTTGTAGTGTAATAATGTCAAGAATTGGTGAAATATCCATGACCGAGATAGTGTTCTTCTTTGCATTTGGTGCGGTCGCTGCAGAACCTTAGATACTACTTAATATTCACTTTTTACCCTTATAATTGCTATTAACGGCTCTAGTTACTACGTTAAACCTATTTATTAGGGCGTCGATACTCTACAAGCCTGGTGACCTACGGGGTTTACGTAGAATGGTGGAGTTTCTGCGACACTGCTAGATTGGTGCAAAGTCATATTTGCGAGCGGATTCTCTTGGCTTTTTTCAGAAGATTGGTAATCGATCTTTCTGAAATAAAGAACGTATAATACTTACCCAACAAGCTGACACAAACTGTGATAAATCAAGCGGCAGCTCTGTGAAGTCCACATTTGCTAACAGTTGTTGAAACTGATGCGTCACAAGAATTTTTCACATCAAGGCAAACACGCAAACATCATTCCATAGTTGGCCTAGCTAGTCGTAGTGTTGCTTGTTGAATGTGCATTGACGAGCTGTTTCCTTTATCACATGCACTATGGCACTGGATCGTTGTAGCTGCCTCATCTTCTCTCACTAACAGAGACCTTGACGCACTGATCCAATAGCAGCCAAGGCATATTGCGAACCGGAGTCTGCTCAAAAGTGAATGCGCGGGTTCCTCATGGCCATGCAGCAACGGGATTCTTGGGGAGATGGGACTGCGAAGCCAACCATACAGGATAAGATTCAGACAGTAACTCGATTCCTGGGTCAAACGTTGTGCTACCGCCGATTCTCTTTGTATGGTTCGATATTGGGAGAACGAGCAGCTACACACGTAGAACAAACAGCTATGCACTTGAAAGAGATACTGAAGAAGCACTACTACGAAGGACATCACAGAGAGATTCGCCTTTTCGTCGTACTCGTAGGCAACTTATTTTTCATGTTGGTACAGAGATGAGAATTATTAGCTACCAAACCAAGCGTCCGGATACGCTTCAGATGATGCTCAGCATCGTTTTAGAATCACTCAAAGGAACTGAACACTATAAGAATATGGCTGCAAGACTCTCTCTCAATGGATCATTCTCATTCTCAAATGTGTACCTCATGCCATTATGTCTCGATCGAGGGCTTCCATGCTGACTTATCGACATATGAATATGTCACATCAGTTTTCTTCCGAGCGATGGTCTGGTGTGAGGTCGGAGGTTCCGCCTCACTTCATTCTGAACAATTTTGTGTTTGCGTCAGCACACCTATCATGATATTGTCTGCCAGTCATTTCTCACCTTCGCTGGGTGGCGGCCGCATCGGGTAGTGGATAGATGTGCCAATTAACTGTTTGGTCTTACCGAGCTCTTTGGATTCCTTCATGTTGTTTTGAAGAGATGATGGCTGGCACTCTTTGATGCAGTTGCCTTCAACAAGGCGGAGGCATTCTGACCTCAGCCCAAGAGCATAATTTCTAATATTCAACGATACCTCCGCCCGCTAACCCTGACCGGGCATTCGGTGACTCCACAATTTTGGGTACCCTAGGAGGGGGTGGCACATTTGGTGTGTTGTCAACAAGTTCAGGGGAAGCACTTTGTCAGATTTAGAAACCAAGGGAAATCTATTGGTTATACAGAGCTTGTTATGGTACAGCCTTCTTTCCATTTATATGTTCCTGCAGTGAGTGTCTCGCGCCCACACAAATCTAAACTTCTTCAAAGCACGACGCAAGTTGTACAGCTGTCTTGGTTTAATGTTACAACAGACGTGTGAATGGGCAAAAAAAAGGTCTGGCTAACTTTCCGTAACATGCGTTGCGACTGGCCCGACCCACACCTTACTGTAGGTTCGCGAGGTGTGATGGTAGGGATTGTACAGACCGATAATATGGGTCGGTAACGCCATTTTGTGACGTAACGGTCCGAGCGCCCACTCACCTGGAATGTTGGCTGAGATCCATGCGCCTGGCACAAAAACCAATGTCGGACGGCAGATGTGGGAGCAGGCGACTACAGCAGAGGTTCGAGCGAAAGCTGGTATGGCAGCTGATCCTCCGTGGAGGCGATACCTTGTACCTACTGTGACCCCCCGCATGTGAGGCAGCCAAATAATCTTTTCTAGTACATCACGAATGAAATTGCTCGAGAAATGCTCGCAGAGCACCCAGAATTATGGTGGCGGGAGGTGCCACTCCCACAGAAAAACAATATCTTTTCAACAATCAACGATCAGCTCAAAAAGGAAAATATCGCGAGTCAGGAGGTGTGGCTTATGCACTGGCGGATGCCGAAGGCTATCGAAAGCTTGAAGCATGTAAAGCAAGGTTCGTAGACTTTCGCACTTGCATATGAATAGCGCTTACATCATAAGTGAAAACATTACAGGTTGCAGAAAGAACTGCAAACATGTCTAAAGATGATCACAGGGGTCGTGCGGGCGTCAGCGAGCAGATTATAGTGCAGGGGCAAAGTACACGGCCATACGATCCTGTCCGAGACATTTGATTTCATTGGAAAAAAGAAGAAGATGCTGACAGGGCCTAAGCTTATCGTCACTCAACTCGGCCTGCATACTGACTGGGAATGTGGAGTTGCATCTCCTCATTCCTAGAACGAGACGGGTCACCCGACTCCTTGCATCCTTTCTTCATTGTTTCTCCCAGCTTCTGCAGCGTTGGTAGGGGTGGGGTGACCGTATAATGGGGAAGGAGGTGGTGCTGGAATCTCTTTTTCCTCTTCTTCTTGGACTGGATATAGTCAACAACAGCTCGACGACGGCCTGGACATACTGAACTCTGAAAGATTCCCCTCTGCGTTTTCTTCAATTGTTCCAGAAGATCCGTGTCCCATTCATCCATATGGTGGATATGGAGCCTTGGCGGATGTGATTGTTGTTGAGATATGATTGGCTTGTTTTGAGTTGCCATATTGAGTTGAGTCAATCATTACGAATGGAATAAACGCAGCTTGCTGACAGCTTTTATGCTGGAGGACGTGTGGTCCGTGTCATTCATGCCACGTGAGCCGTTGACCACACGCTTGACTAGGTCTCTCAGAGGGCCTGGTGGCATTTTGCATCATTCACGCTACTTTCATACATGACGTGGAACTCGCTGGCAGCCAACCAATTGTTGGTTCCGTAGCCACTTCGGTATCTCGGACACCGTCAGGTTGTTCAGCCACCCGAGCACTAACAAACAAGTAAACTGTATCTGCTTGATTTTGATACATCATTTCTCGAAGTTCCCTGACTGTTGCACTATCAAAGAATGTTTTGACCGAAATTCTCAGGAGGTGAGATACCGCGGCTCATTAAGCAAACCGAAACTAAACAAAATGTAGTCTATCTGGCCAGCTACCCATGCTTAACGTCCTACAGGATCAAACTACTCGAAGTAGCGTTTAGGACTGTAGAAAAGCGAATTAGGATAGGGAGCCCTAAAGCGACTCCAATCCCTGTAAGTGGGCTGCTATGCAAGGGCGTTAATTTAAGTGGCATACACACTGCCCCCGTGCTATTCTGAGGGTTTGTTAATCTTCCTTGTAAACGTAAACAATCTCGGTTGGCGACTAGCCAATCACATGCAATGTGGCGTCTGGGGTGGCGGGGATCAAGAAGTCGATCTCAGCTACCTAGGCAGGCTGACTACCAGCTTTTCACTTAACTTAGAGATCTCTTCACATTGTTGTGCAGCGTCAAATTGGCTTGTTACTTCGCCTACTGAAGTTTGCTTTCTTTTACTTATTACACATCTATGCCCACCGAAGACGTCTCAGCCGCGCCCGACGCTGATCATGCGTCAGTTGAAAGGCAGAGAATGGGGGAACAGCCGGAAAAGCATGAAGATCAGAAACGCGAAGCCAGCGAGCATAGTGAGCAACAGCGGCAACAACACCCCATGGAGGGACTGGGCGAGGAAGTGCATCCAGCTACCAGTCCCGGCAAGGAAGAATCACACCCATTGATCAGCGCGAAGAAAGACTCAGGGGCAAAGCTACACATCGAACCTCCAGAGAAGATAGAGATCAAGAGGAACACGGTTTATCATATACGACTGATCGGACTTTCTTGGTCGGGCAAAACGCGAAATCCACTATGCGCGCGAGAAAGTTTCGCTTCAAATTCGAAGAGAGGTTTGTACACTGAACTCAATGACTGGGAGATCACGCGAACTCGCACAAATGATCAGAGAAATGTTTTTTCTCTCCAGACGCTCTACAATTGGGAAGGGAGGGTTGAGTGCCGCATGAGTACTCAGCGTCGGTACACCCATAACCATATCGTGATTGGGATCATGAATCGATGGACTGGGGTGCCTCGTGAGCGTTTGGTCGAGGTACGTACGTAATTTGAGAGTGTAAATCAGGTCCTGAGGGCCTTCAACGAACAATGTACCCATTTTGGACTTGCGCTGATGTCAACCCGCTTTACAGGACATCGCTCATCGGCAATTCTTCCGATCTATTCACCATGTTTCCACAAAGCTTCGCCCCTGGTGGATCCGTGTCCTCTCGCTGAAAAGCATTCAGGGGTTCGCTGTATACCAATGTTATCCTGGGCACGGCTATCACTCCACGGCTGATCTGGATCATCAGACCGAACTAGTGCTAACAGAGTTATATCATGATTATACGCGTCGCAACGTTCTTTCGGAGCTCCGATGGCTGCCCTGGATCCAGCAATACTTCAATCAGGGCGATAGTGAGCCGGGTAAACCGCGCCTCGCACTACAACTCGTCCTTCGCTGGGACAGCACGAAGATTGGTCTGTATGGCCTGACCCCTGTTTTACTCAGTCTAGCTATTGGTTTTTGGTTTCAGTACAGTCAGGAGGGCGACAGAATCGCAGTAGTGCAAACTGCATGGACTATATCAGGATTCATTATCGGTACGGCAAGTAGTACGTTCCCACAGTCTCGACAATAACATGCGAGATACACTGACGAAATTCTAGTTCTAATTGCAATTGTAGCTGCGATAACGCAGATTGGGGATATCTGAGATGCATAGCTCTCCAGTTGGTATTTCGGTTGAAACCCATCGGGCTGCGCGATTCATATATAGAGTGGAGAAGGAGTGGGTTGCACTCTCAACCGTGGTTATTTCATAGCTCGTTATCTTCTCACCATTGCGCACCCTTCACATATTCCTTCGTCTCCGGGTTTGCTTCGGGCGACTTCAATGATATTTTACACAGCTTATAAGCCAAGACCACAGGAGCCTTCACCCCAAACCCCTCGCTCTGGCGCAAATGGCTTTTTCCAGAGACGCCAGGTAGCCAACCAAAAAACTCAGTCGATTTTACCCTTTCCACCACCCCCTCCTCTCCAAGCATCAGACCTGTCACTGCGAAAATTGGTTTCTTATGATCATTCTTGGCAAAAAACTCTCGCACTTCAGCGTCCGCAACAACCCTTTCAGCAAAATCGCCCATAGGCTCAAACCACTGCTCTTGCATTTCTGCAAACTCGTATTTGCCTCCAGCCTCTTTTGTGAACCTGCCCTCCCCCAAAATATCTAACATGGCGAGCGGGAAGATAGTAGAGGAGATGCTAAAGGAGAGTTCAGTGTTGATTGTCCGCGTGTTGGTTTGATTCATGTTCCATTTTGGCGAAGTTTTGACGGATACTTGTGTGTTGCTAGTGATGAGAGGGATGGAGTCGAAGGAGAGTGGGCGGTGAGGCTGTGTTGGGTCGCATATCACCTGGCCTAGCGGAATCGCTTCGGGTGGGAAGGTGCAGGATGCGGTCGGTATCCATTTCTTTTTGGATTGTTTTGTCATGCTTTGGCTTGGGTGTTTGTAGGGGTCTGACTAGCAGCAGGAGAGAAGATCGAGTTCTTCACGGATCTGCCGGTGGAAGGTGAGATGGAGCGGCTGAAGAGACTATTGAATAAGGAAATGATTAGCGATCGAAGCTACAATACAGTATGCAGGCTCGCCCGCGGGTCCAATCAGCAAAGTGATCTAACATCCATCCCTGCGCAACCGAAAATCCTTTGTGACGGAAAAAATCACGAGTATTTCAATTTTCAACAAATTTCACTCCATGCACACCTCAATTTTTGCATTGCATTTAACAATGATTATGTGCTCTCAACGTGCAAACACCTTCGCGCCCCAAAATTACCATCGCGTTGACGCTTTTTGCGCCTGGTTTGCAGAGAGCCTCATCTTTCCACTGCAGTTGCACAAAAAGTTATCAAAGGTCGCTCGTCCAACATCCGAGTCAACATCCATATCATCCTACTGCCGATTCATCTCACGGCCCCATGCCATGTCCATCGCCATTGTGATATAGTGAAACCGTATCTTGAGCCGGCCTTGATTTTCGGGATGACCAATATTGAGGCTTTTTGGATATTCGAAGTTACGCAATAGTTCGGCAGGCATACGTGTGTTATGAACAAGCGAATGTGTACTAGCGCTCTAACTCTTCTTGCTTATATTTCTAGGTAGTATTTCTTGAAAGCACGAGCCTAATTCTTATTTAGTAGCTTAGGTAGTTAGTTTCCCTCTAGTCGCCAGAGGGTTACGTAGAAGGCTAGGAACAGTATAAATTTAATTCGCGCTAGTTACGCAAGATCAGACATCTACAAGAGAGACCTAACCAACGCATCCTCTTCCTAAGGACAAATATACTATTAACTTTAAGCCTTCTCCTATATGGAGCGGCGGCTATAGGCACGGGCTAAAGGGTAGAACGGGGGACACTACCATAGTCTACTAGAGCACGGTAAGAAGTAGGTACGCCAGGCGGAAGGCCTTACGATAGCACACAACTAGCCTTATCCATTACAAGACAATATAGGGATTTGTGCACTACAGAGAGCGTATTGAGGTGTCTCCAGGCAGCACAGCTCAGTGCCGTGAATAAGGCCACATTTCCATAGCAAGGCCGAGCATTTCACTATAGATACTTCTAGAAAGCCATTAGCATACGCCACAGCTATCTTCGGATATCAATCTACTATATGGTAGTATCAAATTCATTACGATAGTTTACAGCAATATCTAAGCACGCCACTACAAGCTAACGGAGTAAGACGCGCTAGCATATCCCAACGCAATGGATCACTTTTCACGACCTTCAATCCCGCCTGGCAAAACTCCCAGACTTCATCTAGACAAGCTCAAAGGTGTTATTAAAGATTGTCGCGATTATCTTCCCTATTTGGATTTGGCATTAGGCCTTCTGGTTTTCTTAAGGACCCTCCAACTCACATATATACAGGGGGGTTTCGACGAAGGGTTATTTGACAGCAGTACCAAATCAATTGATAGTACGACAAACGTTGCAGATACGCTCCTCGGAGGCCAATAGTTTAAAAGAGCATCAACTGAAGAATACAATGTGATCAATATACGTCTATAGGCCAAGGAACAAGAGCTTGCGAGGGTCCGAAATGCGAACCTGTCCCGTTACACCGTGCGCCCCGGCACGCTTGGACAGACGTTACATGCTTACTTGGAAAATTCAATCAGGATTTTACTTAATTCGTCCCCCTTCTCCAGTGCAATCCAATGTCCAGCGTCCACAATACGCTGCTCGAATCCAGCACTCGCCCACGGCTCCGTCCTAAGCTTCTGCTGCTCGGGGGTACTGACTTGGTCATTAGCAGCGGCAACAGCCAGTACTGGCACGCGTAGTGTACGATCATCATCCGTAAGTATAGCATCGTCTTCAACGTTACCACCGCGCAAACGGCTCCTGTAGTAGTTTAGCGTGGCAGTAGTTATGTTTACTTGGCTGTATTGACGTAGCCAGTTTGCCTTGAAGTCAGCCGATAGCCACGGTGGAAGCTCTGTAGTGGTGTTGGCATTTAGCCAGGCACGAGCTGATGCCAAATCGGCGAAGTTGGCGCCCCATGACGATGCGTTGGTATGAAACAAAAGGTGAAAAAATGACTCGAGCTGGCCAACGTGTCAGTGTATTTGTCTAGTTCATGTGCCGCTTTAGGGGGATTGGGTACACGCACGTTTCGCCTGATCAGTTCCGCGGCATCCCAGCTATTGAAAAAGTACCAGTACCCGAACTGCTGATACCCCAACGTTTCCAAGGACTGTTTGTTGGCTGCATCAATGTCGAAGAACAGCCCGGCGGGAAGGTAGGGTACTGTAACGAACACAAGCTTGTTAAATCGCTTGGGATACCACGCAACCACACCGGCCAACACTCCAGCTCCCCAATCGTGGCCCACGCCCACAACATCTTTTAAGCCTTCTGCATCTAATATTTGGGTCAAGTGACTGGAGAGACTCTTTAGCCTGTAGGCTTCAATTGCCGTCGGTTTGGAGCTATCACCAAAACCTAGCAAATCCGGTGCTACTACGCCGAACCCTCCGCCGGCGAGGGCGGTGATTTGATTTTCCCAGTCGTAACGCGAGCCTGGGTAGCCATGCAATAGAAGGAGTGTCGGCTTAGATGAGTTCTTTGCGGGCGCGAAGTCATACGCATAGGTCTGTCCATCAGGTGTAGTCAATTTCTTGGTGCTATACGATTGGTTGTGGTTCTGCTCTGTGGTTGTGAATGATGCGATGAGCTGCGATGATAATGCAACTTGAATCAGTACGGAAAATGAAACGCGCATGTTAGGCGTGAATATTAGCAATAAGGGGTAGCCGTATAAATCCTGGGTTTTCGACTTGTCGCTCCTTTTCATCCTCTTCTTATGATTTCATCGCCCTTATTCAACTTAACGGTAGTAGTACTCACAGAATTAATAATCGAGCCGCACCATCCGAAGTATTGGCCCTTCCTAGAGGGTTTGATTAAAACACTACGCCTAAAGTGCTAAAAGCTGGCATTTGCGTAAGACTGACGTTTACCAAGGCTTAGCGTTTATACCTAGAAGGGAAAAAAGATAAGATGACGTAATTGCTTTTGAAATATATGTGAATCAATAGCATTAATGCCGCTAATGCCGATAGCTTAGACTTTTGTTGAATCCTGGCCCGACTCCTCTTTTAGCTAGGCGCTCCTCATGTTCGGCGCTGCGCGCTTATGCTTATAAAGATTATCAAATGCCTCCGGATTTCTCTGTACTGTGATAATCCGTATTATTAGAATTGTAGCAGCTCGGACTCGCGATTAGGCGCAACCCGACTTCAACTCTCCCCAGTTCATCCGATAGGCTCCAGCATGAACTCCCGGCGAGGATGCCCCCGCAGACTTATTGATAGAATATGTCAGCACGTGCTCTTAAGCTCTTATCGTCCTCGGTTTGGGTCTGAATTGGTCTTGCGGTTTATTTGCTAACATTCCCTTTTTTTCCTAGTCCTAATGTGGTTTCTCTTTCCAATTTCCCCATGTTTTTCCCTCTATCCCTCTGCCTTTGACTATTCTCCTCTCCTAGCTTCATTTGACCTACTTCTTCTTTCCCATGACGCAAAAACAACTCCATTATAGGCGGCATTTCCACTAACCTTTCACAATCGCCATATGTCTTTCTCGAAATTTTGCACCTTACGATTCATATTGCCCACAGCCCAACAAAAATATCACATTTCCTCATGTGTTGCTTTTGTGCTGCGAGCACTTCAAAAACAACGTAGCTCCCATCTTCTAGTAGCCTTCCATGTTTGATAGCCTCTTCCAATTGGGTATTGTGGAGCGGCCGCTTTTGACTCCACAAGGCGAAAAATATGTATATGCACTCTTTGAGAGTAGTAAATCATATGATCTAATATAATTTTGGAGTCCAACGATAGGGGCTGATGCGAGATATTCGATTAAGGATCGCCGGATCAGTCGATACGCCCGCTCTTCGTCCTCGCTAACTAGCACGATGAGCGAACTAAAGTCGAACGTCCAAGGTTGTAAACTAGGTGGTGCAGCCATATGTTAGGTCTCTCAATTTGCGAAAGGCCATATGGGGTATATATATAAGCAGGTTGGATTTTCAGCTGCGCTGACCGGTAGTTGACTCACCGCTGACAAGGCAAGAAGTGAGTGGGTTCATGTCTTCTGATTGTGGGACTTACCTCATTCGATCGTACGGCTTCGCATGTAGTTAGGACGTGATTGAAACATGGCTGAGATCCATTTGTATGAATATATATATTCTTTTGAATTGAGATCTGAACACAACTATAACTACATGTAACCACATTCTGATGACAATACATGTCTACTGGCATCCTACCACCAACCTTGGAAGGCTTCATGGTCGGTCGAGGTGGAAAATTTGCTCAGATGACCTACAGCCTCAGGCCTGACTGACATGATGCGCAGGCACAATGTGTGTGAAAGTGGCGAAATAGGATTTGGCGGGTTGGCTGCGCCTCTCGGTCGACGGCGAAAGTGGGATGATCAGATTGGCCCGTGTCGCCCCACCAAACCTGATGCACCACCACGCCCAAAACTACCCATTTTCTCAACGTTTTGCATAGTTATTGGTACCAAATTTAAAACCTAGATGCTAGAGCATTATATCTATCCCTAATTTCAAGCAGGCGGCGTAGGTAGTTATCTATGGTGCGGTTGATCTTGTTAACGCTAAGCTGCCTCTATACACTATAGAAACGCTTTACTCCTTGTTTCTCACTTCTACACCTTCGGGAGTAAAACTTCCTCTTGAGTGGAGATGCCTAAGTCTCCATAATACTGAAATCTAGAGATTTTGAAGAGGAGAGTATATAAGCCATCCCATGTTTATCCATCTACTTGAGGGTCGTTTTAGAGATGTGAGCTGAGTCCCGGTCCTGCCATAAAATCCACTCTCCACCTACTTTAAGGAGATATTTCTGAAGAGCAGGGAGTATAACCTGAGTATATATACGAGTATTCATCTTCCTATTACGGTTACCAGCGTTATAAGGCATCGCCCATGCGAAATTATAGCCTAAAATACAGAACATATAGAAGTGTTTTTGGAGATCTGGGTCTAGATTATGATCGAACTCGTACTAGATATTAGATGGATCGTACTTAGTATCATCTCCAGCGTCTCTCTTGATATTTTTCTGGTACTTGGGGCCAGTCATATAGTGTATCTCGTCGCACCAAAGTACTGGGCGCCAGTCTTGAGGTTTAGGCCGGAGCTCAAGCTGAACGTTAAGATACTCCTTCCGCATATCTATCAAGGCTGGCGTATATAGCTCTTTTACAACTGCCCTATGAGTTTTCATCCTAGTCTCTCTTGTAACATGCCGTTGGATCGTCTTAGAGTGAAACTGATCGTTTTCCTGGCCCTTATCATGGTTATACTTCTTTACAACACCAGCTCTTTCTGCTAGATCTTGCTAAGGATCGCTCTTCTCTTTAAACGGCGCAGAGAGGATATATGAGTGGATAGCGTGGGCGTCGCTGGCAGTAAGTTGACGCTGATGTTCACCACGCATATCTATCTCATCTGAGTTCTGAAGCCTCCGGCGCCTCCCACTGTGTAAAACTCGGTTTCCTGTCGTTGTAGGTATCCCAAAAACTCTCTGAATGCTCTCAAGTTCATCTTCGTCGCAAAAGATAAGCTCTGGCGGCGGTGTTGTGAGCCGAAAGCGGGGAGTAGGCATACTCAAAATAGTTCAGTATTGTAGAGAAGAAGTAGGAGCATTAGAAAACGAGTTTTTACTATAGTATTATAGCTATCTGGGGTGTATAGAGTTCGTGTTGTGAATAAGACGCGCGCGCGATGATGGGGCGCGACACGGGCCAATCTGATCATCCCACTTTCGCCGTCGACCGAGAGTGCGCCTTGCTCTGCTGCGGTTTGCCCCACCTTGACCTCATTGTGGTGAGAACTTCTTGGGCAGCGGGGTCACCAAAAAGCTACCTAGGTATTATGCCTAGGCTTAGAACCTTTATTATCATTATATATTACATAACTTGGTATGCTCTGGATAAGATGAGTGAGCCAATGAAAACAGCGTAAAGCAGTTTGCCTACTGTAGGACGTGTTTAGACAGAAGCGCAAGTGATAAAATTGCTATTTTCGCTTAGCTCTTGACGAGTTTCTCGACTCGCCGAACATATCGCTCCTAGAAACACGTACACATTTACCAGTAGGCAATTGCATTATTCCGCTATATTTTTACTATATTTGAAAGCGTTATGTTCGTTCGAACTGCCTCAGGATAGATTTTGCGTAAACAGGTCTCCCTCAATCCAGTCGTTCAACTCGCTTAGATGGAACGTGCTAGGGTCCCTGCAAGCCTCATGCCAGGATGAATCGGTAGCAATGTTAGGAATCATGCACATATGTGTTCCTAAAGATCTAACTAGTTAACCTTTCAGGCTTGATATGTGTCCAAACCCCTGCATTTCCCACTAGAGCTAGAAGGCTGTCAGTAATCGCCTCGAAGCTCCGGGAAACCTAGGCTGAATTTAGTATGCTCAAACCATTCAATAATCTTCATCTTGTTGTCTTATTTGCTAGCCAAGCAAAAGGTAAAAGGTGGGGGCGAAATACCTGGGTAGGTTGGGTAACATGACAATACCCATGCCGATTGCATGGGTTGAGTCGGCCTCGACAGGCTAGAAATGAGCACTCATTACCGCCATGGCGTCGGGCCGGATTCTAGCGCGTTAGAACCTCGGTTCAGCTGAAATAAAAAGTGTAGACTATTTCCCATCTTGTAACCACGCAAAACCAAAATAGACTCATATGGGAGCTTAGGGACTGCGGTTTTTAAGTCTATTAGGTATGAAAGATCGTTGTGCTGCACTCAAATTGCTCGTTGGCTGTTCCAAAGTTTAGAACATGATCTATAGGTGTGACAGCCTTGTTCATTGCTTTCGGCCACATGGTGGCGGCGGCAGAAAGCCCCACAAGACCGAAAGCGCTCAAAATCAATGCTGAATTGTCAGGTCTAAGCGATGATCATATGAACATGTCGCGAAAGCAAGCCACTGTCCAGATTCAAGCAGTAAGATGTGCATGCCCAGATAGAGAACTGTTAGCTGAGCAAGAGTCCTCCTGTTCCATCTTATATAGAGACTTAAGGTCGCCTTCCCTTCTCACACGTTCCTAAGCTCGTTAGACTCATCACTTAAAATCTTTTGTTGAGACCGATCTCTGATCAGGTCATATTCCCTATTTCTCCAGCCTCGAGCAACAAATTGTATCATGCCGTTATCGTCAACACTCAAGGAGTCGCCGTTCATTCGAATCGGCGACGAAGCCTTTTTCCTCCAGAAGATACCTGATGATTCCCTTCCAGGTACAAGTTACAGAACTCAACGATCGGAAATCTTGAGGTTTGATGATCAGACCCTTGATAACATGAAACCGTATAAATATGAAGAGCTTCCCGCATCGAAAAAAAGGATACGCCTCCTCCAGCTTGAAGCGGGAACAATACAAAGCCCGGCTATTTATTGCAAATTGATTGAAGCGGACTACAACAATCGCTTCCACATTCCAACTCGAGCAACAGATAACGACAAAGACGAAGGCTTACATGGAATTGTCGACGTAGGAGGCCTACAGAATGAGCCTATGAAGCTAGAGGCAGAGGCAAAGAAAGTAAGAGAAAGTGAAATCAAATACCAAGCCTTATCGTGGTGTTGGGGGAAAGGTGACCTGGACTATACGGTGATTATTGAGCAGGGCAAAGAATCTTACAAAAAACGAGTGAAAAAGGACCTTGCGATGGCGCTCAAATATCTTCGGAGACCTAACAAAAGGAGAATGCTTTGGATAGATGCTATTTGTATCAACCAAGACGACCCTGAAGAACGAAATCAACAAGTACAGATGATGTCACGAATTTACACAAGAGCACAAAAGGTGTGCATATGGCTTGGGGAAGACAGCGACGAGAGCGAGCTTGCATTTAACTTTATCAGAGAGGAAATCACTCAGCTGAGAAATTTTGACAAAATCAGCTCTGATAAGAATTATAGCGACAAATGGCGCGCATTGATGATGCTCATGCAGCGAGAATGGTTCTCTCGCCGTTGGGTCGTCCAAGAGATCTCCCTAGCCAAAAAAGCTAAGATCTACTGTGGTCCTTATTCAATTCAATGGAAAGAGTTTGCTGTTGCCGTAGAACTCTTTGTCGAGGTGGAGACCGCTACGCATCGGCTATCAGAGGTCATGCAAAACGATGAGAAATTTCGCCATGTGCCAGGCTGGTTCGAATATGTCTCGGAACTTGGAGCAAGTCTATTAGTAAAGGCCACCGGTAAGGTCTTCCGTGCCCATGGAACACCTATGGATGACGACGAAGATGACCTCAAGGAACCACTTAGCTTGGCCAAATTTGTCGAAACTGTACACACCATTGACCCATTGGACCGGAGGAGCCTCCTCAGTCTTGAATATCTAGTAACAACTATGTTTATATTCAAAGCGAGTGAGTGCAGGGACTCGATATATTCGATGTTAGCCATTGCCAGAGATGCTGCACCTTTCGCAGAGACAACTGGCAGGAGTGACGCAGTGTCCATCAGTATGAATCTGTTCGATTGTTTTCTTGCGGAGAAGCCCTTCATGGTCGATTATTCTAGACCTTATTCTGATGTTTGCCGAGACTTTGTTGAGTTCTGCATCCTGCGCAAAAGCATATTGGATCCAATACAGGCTCTGGACATTTTGTGTCGCCCATGGGCTTTGGAACCCCAACAAGGCAAATCTATCCGGCTAGCAGCGAAGAATCAGAACCACTCGAGCCAGAGTGTAATGAAAGTTAGGCTGGTACCCAAACGTCAATCGCAATGGCAGAAGCGTTCATGCAAAGCACGCCTAAATGTATCCACATTTACCTGGACGTATGAAAAAGCGGACGATGATGAATGGGTAGACGACACTCGCAATATGTTGGAGTATGTGGAACAAAAGTTGAGATTGGAAAAACAAGAAGCAGAAAAGAGCCGGACATGCCATGCACAGACATGGAAGAGGCCCAAAAACTGGTCCAAAGTAGAGAGCTTTATAACAAGCCACAAAATGAAAACGGAGGGCGAAGTGGTCGATTCCGATGTGAAATTACCATCTTGGGTCGCCCGGGCCAAGAACGCTCCTTTCAAACTCTTTTCTCATCCCGGTATACATATTCACAAAACGGGGCGAGCAAATGCGGATCCCCTCGTTGGAACACCTCGAGATGGACATCGAAGTTATAGTGCAGCACAAACGAAGCATATCGACATGGATAGCCTCAAGTTCAAGAAGAGGCCGCATATGGGACACTATAGCCTCTATGTCGCAGGATTTGAGCTCGACGAAGTGGAAAAGGTGACGGATGCGTCACAAGGGGGAAACATACCGAGGTCATGGCTTGACTTGAGTAATTGGAATCCGCCGTACAAAACCGACCCACCGGCTGAATTCTGGAGGACCATTGTTGCTGACCGAGGCCAAGAAAATCGAAATCCGCCATATTATTATGCACGGGCTTGCAAGGAGTCAGTCCTCAAAGGCGGCATTGCAAGCGGCATGGTGAATACCACGGCGCTCATTAACAACGAACGGAATTCAATCATTGCGGAATTCTGCCGGCGTGTCCATGCTGTCATCTGGGGTCGCTCGCTCTTTAGAACAAAGAAAGGCCAACTAGGCATCGCTGCAAAAGGGGTGAAGGCAGGTGACAAGATTTGCATTCTCTATGGATGCACAGTACCAGTTATCTTAAGTAAGCAGAAGAAGGAACCGGAAGAGCGCGAAAACGAACAACTCGAGGACCAATTTGAGGCGTTTCGATCTTGCATGCGGAGATTGGAGAATATTTGTCTGCGGAAATCTCGATACAACGCAAGGAAAGAGAAGAAACCTGGTTGGGAGGAGGAGGTTACAAAAGACACGGCCCAGGTCAATCAGCTGCTGTATCTATTCAAGCAGCAGCGTGAACAATATCAACGTCAATCTAAAGAAAGGCAAGAGATTATGAGAAAACGGTTGACCACGGAAAACCAGACAAGTTACATCTTCAGCTTCTGGCCCAGACTTCCCAAGCTGTCTTTTCCTTTTTGGAACAGTAGTAATAACGGTGGAAGCGATGATGGTTCAGAAGTTGAGGAACCTGTTGGTGACGAATATTTTCATTACGTTTTCAAGGGTGAGAGTTATGTCCACGGCTGTATGGACGGGGAAGCGCTACGATCAAAGTTTTACGAGGACACGCAAGAGCGCATCTTCGAATTGAGATGAAATGCACCTAGGCACAGTTGCTCCGGCCGCATTTGCAACGCAAAATTAGGGAGCGCTCTGTTCGGCCGCGTGTTCTTGACCCGAGATATACCTTGTCACGACCGCAGTGGCGCGATGCAAAAAGAGGCGCAAAAGTGGGAAACAAGGCTCATTATTCTAACTGGTGGGCAACTCCTGTAGCTATGAAGGAAAGAATGAGAGGCCATAACATATTTCGGGTTAGGATCACGCGGCCGAATAGAGCGCTCCTGTGCTATTCACATGATAGGTGCTCAACGTTTCATGATGCTTATCTTGTAATACTACAATTGTTACTTTGAGAAAGGAGTGTGCAGGAAATATTGCACCGGGAATAGTTCAGACACAGATAACCTGCGCATCATCGGGGGACATGGTCTCATCACAATTTCTATATCTTCCAAAAACAGTCTGAAGCACATACGCCACAAGCAACGGGCGTGTATTATAAGAGAACCAAAACTTGGAGACAAAACATCATATATTGTTTAATTTTAACAGGATCTCGTCCCTTGAACATCCATTAGGATTAAAGACACTCAATGTCCAGCAGAAAAGAACAAAAACATAGACCCTGAACTCCCCCTCGCAATGTACGTTTTTTATAACGTTTTTGTAATGTAAAAAAATAAGGAAATAAGTATTCTTTCATCAAGAAACTGGCAAGGACCGAATTTTGTTTTGGGCTATGCCATTCCATATTGTAACTTTTTTGGGTAGTCGTTTATCACTTTTTCAGCGTAACCATCACGCCTCCTCGACGGTCTTGGGGGCAGGCTTCTTGTTCTTGTACCAAAGAGTGGGCAAGAGCGCACAAGAAGTGGTAAACAAGATGCTATGAAATGTTAGAAAGTGATAAAATGAATACTGATTTAAGCAGAACGTACCAGAGAGCGATAGCCATGCCCCAGGCAGCCTTAGCCTGGAAGCAGTTGCTGCGCGTAACACCAGCCCAGTGACGAAGATCCAAGCTGGAGCCGGAGGTATTGAGGTTCTGAGCTGCAGCGGTGACGAAGGCGTAGGCGTACTTTGCGTCGACTTCCTTGGACGACATACCGATAACGTAGCAGTTAAGGAACGACATGGGCTTGCCGAGGGTCACTGCGCAGACGATGAAGGCGATGAGGAGGAGGGAGTCGACGCCGGTCATGACGAGGAGGCCGAGGTTGGCGTGCGACCAGTAGTAGCCGACGCTGACCATGATGTATAGTGCGGCGATGCAGGTTACGCTGAGTGTGCCGACGAATTCTTTGGGTGGCTCGACGCCTGTGACGACGATCATTTGGACGAAGTTGGATGTGATGCCGATGACGACGATCATGCAGATTGCTTGAAGGACGCGGACGAGCAAGAACATCTTGCTCAAGGGCATGGCTCCGTAGCTTGGGACAGGCATATTGGCGGAATAAAGTTGGTATTCGTTGAAGATGCGGGGTTTAAAAGATTATCGTGAGGGATCGAATATCGTACGTGTTGAGCGGATGGATGTAGTGCTGAATTGACCAGATAGTTTTCAAGTTACAAGGAATGGAACCGGTCTGCACAGCAGATGAAAGAATGCGTTGTCGTAGAGGACGGAAGAAAGAATGAGACCCAGATAGGAAACAAGGAAATAAGGAAATAAGAAAAAGAGGAAAGAAAAGCTGAAGTGGTTGTTGCGAATGGACTGCTGATGTGTTTGAATACTGTTATGCTGCCGTTCCCAGTGCATCTTATACATCTGAACTTCTGGTTGTTGGATCAACAAGTTATCCGTAACGGGAATAGCCAGAGACATTAGTTACTATTCTTGCGTGTCGGTTGTCTGGACCTCAGCAGTTTCATGGCATCTTGAGCAGTCGCTGGACAGGCCAATGAGAGGCGAGAACAGCGATGGTACAAAAGGCGTCCGAGCTCTCGCACCGACGTATGGGCGGCTACAGCTTGACGACCCCCTGTCTTGGTGAACGTTCGTTCTGGGGAAGCCATTCAGGTACGAGAGATCTAAAGGGTGCATGGTAGATCTGGAGCCGCAATTTGCGTCATGAAATGAGTGGATGAGAGGTGATGAGGCGGTTGTGGTACTGGTTCCCCGGTCCCACCGCTAGTCTCTCGACCAACATGGCGCGCGGGACCTATGCTTAGAAAGTGTTGAGGCTCAATCAAATGGCGGGAGCTTGAAACAGTCTTTCGTATTGGTTGTTTGGTGATGCTATGATGAGCTGGTGAGGTACCTGTGCAAATGAATGAGAGGACAGCTGAAGAGCGATCATCAAGGCGCACGACCAAGGCGAAGGGCTTCGATCCTATTGGTCAGGTATTTTGCATGCCATATGAAGCTGGTGTACAATGGCTGTGAGTTATGCAAGACATGATGCATTATGCAGTAACATCAACTTTGAATCTTTGACAGATGGTGAAGTGCTCTTCAGAATGTCGATGAAGACGAGTTTAGTGAGTGGCTCCTAAGAAATACGGGGGTAAACGCTCCCCTGTCTTCGGCCTCGTAAGTTTGTCACTAAAGCTCTAGTTGAAAAGCGCATATATTTTCTGTGTTTGGAGGATGTAAAGGTTTATCCCTTGATCTGCTAGAGTTTGCCCTCGCGTAACTAGCCAATAAGAAAGTGTACATCATTCATGCCGACTAGGCCCTATTGGGTCAGTAACCCTGCCACAATAAAGGAGCTCCAACTTGATCACTCAGCCAATAGGACCTAATCGGCATGAATGATGTACACTTTCTTATTGTTGGCTAGTTACGCGAGGGCAAACTCAGCAGATCAAGGGATACAGGGTGAGATGGTAGAAAAACAAGGCAAGGCAAGGCGTGTAAGGCGTGAGAGCTATCCAAAAGCAGAAGGTCCAACCAGCATTACCGAGCTGCATTCGGTAGTCGTCGCTCCGAGGGTATGCGCAAGCCAATATGAGATGCAGCCGATAAATGGAAGCAAATACATTATACATTCGAAGCGTTACCTTTGTACTTATTCCACCACAATTGGGGTTGAGTAGCTAGATAGACATCATGGGTTTAATCGAGTATCGACAGCACAAGCAAGACTGGTACGCATGTCTGTCACGAAGCTACCCCACTCCACCCCCACTCACACGTGAGAGCTAATTAATTGATTGTCGCGTGATAGCCAACGCAAGCAGTCTGAACGCGCATCCAAAATCGCAAATCTACCCGCACCCTACCGGTCCCCTTTGTCCACGCAAGACCGCTCCATCCTCGGCAAATCCATACAAGAACTCGTCCAAGATGTCCATAAGCAAGTCGCATCACCCGTAGATATCCTACGCGCATACGCAAAAGTTACCCTCAAAGCACACGAAAAGACCAATTGCGTGACAGAAATACTCTTCCCCGAAGCAGAAGAATGGGCGACGAATGAAGTCAACTTGAAGGGTTCTTTGGCCGGTATTCCCGTGTCGCTGAAGGACTCGATACAAGTCAAGGGCTTCGATATCTCCGTTGGATATTCACGAAATGTGGGAAAGCCGTATAAGGAGGATGGTGCAATGGTCAGAATATTAAAAGATGCCGGCGCAGTACCCTTCGTAAAGACACAACTCCCAACCACCTTGCTCTCCTTCGAATCCACAAACGACGTATGGGGCCAATGCAGCAACCCGCACAACAACAAATACTCGCCCGGCGGATCCACAGGCGGTGAATCAGCGTTGCTAGCATTTGGCGGCAGTAGAATAGGCATTGGGTCAGACGTCGCGGGCTCGGTGCGCGTGCCGGCGCACTTCTCCGGGTGCTATTCAATCCGGTGCTCGACGGGGCGGTGGCCCAAGATTGGTATGAATACGAGCATGTTTGGCCAGGAAGCGGTTCCGAGTGTCTTTAGTCCTATGGCGCGAACGCTGAACGATTTAACCTATTTCACGCGCAGTGTTATTCAGATGAAGCCCTGGAAATATGAGTACACGTGCCATCCACTTGCGTGGCGGGAGGATATAGAAACCGAGTATAAGGAGAAAAAGAAGCTTCGGGTAGGAATTATGCGTACTGATGGTGTCGTCGATCCAGCACCGGCGTGTGCACGAGCGCTAGATGAAGTCGCGAAGGCGCTCAAGGCAGAAGGTCACGATGTCTACGATGTTGAGCCTCCGTCGCCGTACGAGGCTCTACGTCTCGCATCCCATCTTCTGCTCAGCGACGGCGGAAACACGTTTATGTCGTATTTTCGCACAGGGGAATCGAACGATCCGGGAGCGGCGCAAATGATGCGGTACATGAGGCTGCCACGCTTTATCAAATATGTGCATTACCTGTACGTGCGGTACGTCAAGCGCGATACAGTCTGGGCGGGCCTGATCCGCAACTGGCATCCGAAGTCTGCGTACGAGTACTGGCAGCTTGCTGGGAAGCGTGAGGAATACAAGGCTAATTTCTTTACGTGGTGGGATGGAACGAATATGGATGTCATGCTTACGCCGCCTAATGCTACGCCTGCGGTGCCGCATGGTGGTATGCATGATGCAGTTAGTAGTTGCGGGTACACTTTCTTGTTCAATCTGGTACGTTACGCGCTGTCACTGCTATGTGTTGTACTAATTGTATCGCAGCTCGACTATTCGTCTGGTATTATCCCAGTGACGCACGTTGACCCTGTCAAAGACGCATTACCATCTAGTTTCAACTTCAAGGCGCTGAATGGTGTTGCGAAAGGTGCGTATAAGCATTACGATGCTGAGAAGATGGCGGGTCTACCGGTTGCGGTGCAGGTGGTTGGACGCAGACTTGAGGAGGAAAAGGTACTCGCGATTATGGAACGTGTTGAGGATGCGCTTGATAGGCATGGTGGAAGATACGAGCTTTTAGAAGTTGATTGAATTGATTATTTCCCACGTGCATCTTTGATTGTGGCACAGTAATTAGTGATCATGTGTAAAACCTGTCGTGCCGGATTAGTATTGATAGCGAATGTATATAGACTCCTGCTGTGCCAACGTTAAAATATAAACCAGCATCAACTTCTTCGTCTTTCCTCATAGAATCAACTTGTAAACCCCATGACCATGTCAGGATCAACTTGTTGACCTTGCGCAGATTCGGACCCTTGCATTCGTGCATTCTGGCAGTAATCTGCTGTACGCAGAATTTGGAATCATCCGCCTATCATCCTACGTCAAATCATTTACCCCGCTTACGTCACGACCTCTCCCTGCTCTTGTGATGGCCGAATGATTCCAAATTCCAGCTCTCGAATCTTTATGATTTTCTGGCGCAGAAACGTGGCTGTCTTCAATTGATAGCAGATCGGCGGTCTGGATGGGTAGTGCAGGCAGTAAGACGCAAGCTCTTATCCGTGACGAGGCGTGATGTCTACCAAGCGGAGATACGAGGATAGAGGTATATAAGTACTCTTCCCATCGCTGAGAACCGTGTTGTCCTCATCACTATCCCTATCATCCAATTAAGTGAAGTAACGAATTCACTAGCCAATCAGCAACCATGACGACTTACAACGGACATTGTCACTGTGGACAGACCAAGTGGACTGCGCAGTTGACTAAGGATCAGCAAGGACATGTTTTATGGTGTGTTTTTATTTTCCTTTTGCTGAAAAGAGTGTAAATGGAATTAGATGCTAATGTAACGTACATCCCTACGTTGCGAGACACCCTATGTAGCGAGACAAATAAGGGGTACTTTGACTTTTAGCAGCTGAAAATGCTATGCGCGCAACACATATTGCTATAATTCTATAGAAATAATCTACTATAGCTAATTCTAAGTGTCTATAATTAACTCTTTCCTAAAAGTTACGTTTGTATTGTTGCCTCCGCGCCGGATTTGTACATCGCCTTGTGTCGTAGCATATCAGGCTTCTCCCCCTCCAGCGCCAACCTTAAGCCTTTTCTGCTCTAAGTTGCAGAATAGCCTTATTCTACCCTCACAACCTCCCTCTAATACCAGTAAGTCATCATCAGCCCTACGCGTGTGGCTATTGTTACTTTGCGATCAGAGGGCCGCGGATGGACGTATATCTCACAGAGAGTACCTAAAGTTAGCCCAAATGGCGCCCTTACATACTACAACCGCGCCCTTGAGCGCAGCTACTCTCGTACACCTTCTCTCGCTACTCTTCTCTCCTACGTTGAAAATCCGAGCAGTCGTAGTAGTGAAAAGCGCTTTCTTGAGGACTCTGTCGTCGCTAACGCCCTTAAACTTACCGCACTTCAGGACTGCGAGCATCAAGATCGGCCGCTCAAGTGCATCACCGAGGAGGTAGAACAGGCAGAGGACGTTCGAATACCCTACACAACAGGCTACAAAACTCTCCAGGACGCTGAGGTTGTAAAGAGAGTACGATCTCGTCAACTTGGAACTCATGAGCACAGAGTCCTCTAAGAAGCTAACGCTAACGCGCGCCTCCTCGATCGATCAGAACCTCTACCCTCTGGCTACCGCAGGCGCGATCGCCGGCCAGAGTGGCACTTCAAATACGAACAACAGACGCGTGGGGATAGGATGAAAGGCGGCATAGATTAGTTGCGCTACAGAGAGATTATCCTCAAGCAATACCTCTATCTATGGGCAAAAAAGATTGCAGATAAGACTGGCAGGCCAGTCTATTGCGTAGAGGATAATGCCAGCCCACACGCTAAAGCAAAACGTCTCTCCTCATCAATCCGAGCTCATCCTAGTTACGATAGCAAGGTGTTTACAGTTAACTAGCTATCTAGAAGTCCTAATATTAATAAGATTGAGAGATGCTAGGATCCTATTAAAGACCTCTTTGAGAAATTACGTGCTCAAAACTATAGAAATCAACTAGCTAGAGAGGCAATTAAGGAGAGAGCAACTGCTGCATAGTATGGCCTCCCACAGTCAAAAATAGACGCAGAGTGCCAGGACTTTCGCAGGAAGCTTCAACAATGCAAAGATAAATAGGGCTAAATAGCTATTTCTATAGTATCTATCGATCTATACAAACAGCTACGCTTCTTGGTGTTAACTTTCCGCCACTCATTTGCCACCCCCTCTATTCACCTTGGCAGGAAACCCAATTAGGAAATCCGGGTAATTCTCGGACCGCCCAGGCGCTTGAGTATCCCATGCACCGATACAAACTGCCCATTTTTAATAAGCCAATCAGGACATCTTCAGCGATATAGGGCGGCATTTTCCGGATATAATTTATATAGGTAGACGCACCAAAATAGGCAAAACACAATGTATTGAGATGTCGTTGCGGGAGCTTAGACTGCTTGTTTACCTCATTCAAGTAATCAGACCAGCACTAACCCTTGCTAATATACCCCATCAAGTCTCACGTTTGTATATAAAGCTCTCTTATTATTAGACTGCAGAGGGCGTATGCGGAGGGATATTGCGAAAGCTCGGAGCTGAACTACTAGAAGTAGCAGCCAATTTCTATAAGCACTCGGTTAGTCCAAGATTCTAGTAAGGATAGCTTATAACTATTATACGACGATTTTCTCAATAGTCTCGTCGTCGCCAAAACAGCCTAAACAGCTCTAATGGCCTCTCATTGTTCACGTGAGGGGACAGCATTTTTGGCGTATTTTGCAGCGTTTTGGCGATAGTATAATGTAGTAAAATAGATCGTGGATAGCGTTAGCTAGAGCCATCTATTGGCTCATCAAAAATGGGCAGTTGGTATCGGCGCATGGGATAGAAGAAAAGAGGGGGCGGTTGGCTCGGCCAAGCAAAACCTGGGGAGGGTGCGGGGTTTGGGCGAAGTCGAGCACTTTATTTGCACACGTACATGCAGGCACGCATAAGGAAAAATTTAATAAGGTCACCATAATACCACAGCAGGCCATTTAACATTTGCCGATAGGGTTGCAGCAGCGTAATAAGGTGGAGCATTGCAATGCGTGCAACCAAACAAAGAGAAAGGGGCCTCACCGGCAGTTGTCAGGCCCGCCGAGCGACCCAAACCAGCCCTTCTAAATAGCAGGACTGCGGCTTCCGCTCCCCGATCAGGAAGGATGCCAACATCCCCGTCGCATCAACGATAGCGAGATTCTAGGAACGCAAGCCTTGGGTTAACCTACTCCGATGAGTGCCATCCATCCTACACCAGCCCCGCCTACCAAGATATTTCCCCGGTCCCTACTTCGTATCATCCCCGAGGCATTGCCTGAATGCAACCTTGACTTATTTTTCTGGGGTCTACTTTTTCGCGCGGCCTGTGAATGTGAGGTGCAAAGCGGTGGATGCATGTAATACTAGACCAGAAGGTGCAAGAGTTTCGATAGATGTAGAAGGATATATAACCAGGCAACCTCGACTTAGTGTCGAGCTCTCGTTTTCTTCCTACCTCCCACCCCCAACCACTACAGCCTCTTGTCCTAAAGCATCCACGAGCCTCCCCTTTCGCCTTGCACGTCAAACAGAAGTCCTTTCTGCCCGCCATGAAGTTCCTCGTCACTCTACTCGCCCTATCCGCGGCAGTTCTGGCCGCGCCCACCGAGGTCGCCGCCCGCGAGGGCAACCCACCGTATGATTGCTTCCCCAGTCCCTACCACGTTCCCTTTTTGCATTCCGCGGCAAGATAGCAGACAGGCTGACAATATGCCCTCTCCCGAGGGAAACAGTTTCTTCGTCCAAGACAGCATGGCCTGTGCCTGCACGAACGCGAAGGGCGAGGCCATACCCTCAGCCAGCATATCCTTCGCCACTTGCCCGTACGGCAATGAACTGGCCAATATAGGCGAGCTGTCCAACTTTGTAAGTTTCACACATAATCAACCCGTTAAATCAACCGCAGTTTTTTCTTATTCTTTTCTTTCGAGCTAACTAATACCTTCCTTCCTGCTAGTGCTTTATAACCAGCCCCTACGCTAGGCCGCTGGAGCAGGTCTTCTCTTCGCAGTACTGTGCACGGTTCCCCGGCTACCCCAACGTCACTTGCAAGCCCGTGAAGCTGTGCCTGGCGTTCCCCCAGTGCACCAACTTCCCCAACGACTTCAGTCTCTGCGGCCACCCCCAGGAGGTCCTGGATCTCTATTGCCAGAGGGGCTAGCAGTGAGCAGCCCAAGGGGACGTTGGCGTTGGGTTAGAGCCGCGCTACACTCCGCGACGGCGTGATGCCACTTGCCCGTACTAGTGGCAGCAAAGGGCCCCAATAAACGAGGTCCGGCGGGATTGGTGAAGCTGAGGTTGCAAGGGTGGTAACTTTGGCAAGGACTTCTTATCCTGGAGGGTAGCTCCAGCATGTGAGACGTGGGCCGGATCTTCCCGTTCCGCCTTAGTACACATTTTAATTCTACTTAATACTCTTTCTAGCTACACGCTTCTATATTTTATTTTGTGTCACGCTTATCTCTATTTGACGTCTAGTCTTTCAATCTAGGCTAGGCACGTCCGTCCTAGTTAAAAGTGGCCGATCTCACGTACCTGACGAGATACTGCGGGCTTTTGCTTTTGCATTTTATGCTTTACTTTAGTGGACTGAAGTATTATAGCCTCCCGCAACTCCCTAAAGGTTACTCTATATATCTTTCCTAGCTGGCTATCTATTTGGATAGGTATCCTTAGCGCCCGCCTCTACCTCGACTTTTCCGAGTATACGCTGTTAATGCAAAAAGGGCTACTATAATATTTGATACTAGGGGACGCTTTCACTTTACGGCATACTGGATTAGCTAATATAAAAGGAGGGCGAAGCGTAGGGCCAGATCGCTGCTTAAGTATACCCTAGCTTAGTACATTTTACTCTATATAGTAGGAGCTAACCTAAGTTAGCAATATAAATACTTGCTACTCCCTGGCCCCCTCTATGAAATAGAGATTAAAAAATAAATATATAAGAAGAGGAAAAGAGTAGGGAAAACCTATGCTGCACAAAGCCTAAGAAGCGTAATGTGACCCGAAGAATGCCCTAAGCAGGCTAACTCTTTATTAACTGCAGAATAAGTTGGTCGGTATTTAGAAGGAAGCTATAGCATCTACTGCTGATTTAGACAGATCCACTGGTGCTGTACGAAGATGCGAGAGGGCTGAGTCCTTTGGAATGAGGGTGATGGTGTAGGAGAAGAATATAGAGGGATATCTCCTTGGTCTGTCTGAAGAAGCTGGCCGTCTGGCGAGAAGGCCACCGCGCAGACCTCACTCAAATGGCCTTCGAGCGTGCTGCGGCATGTATCCCAATCGGGTTCCCTCTTTGACACCAAGTTAACTTCCCGTGGATTCTCAAAAATTTGCCGTACTAAACTCATTTCTGGCGCGAACACAAGCGCAGAGCAATATACCTGCAATGGAGCATCTGCTAATATAGACCGGGACTGTAGTACGAATCGCTTGGCATCTAGAAGAAAACTTAAAACGGTCCTTGCGGACGGCTGTATTGCACATTAGCGTACTACAGAGACAAAACTCCTAGAAAGGTCTTATAGCTACAAGAGCCTAAAGGTTATTAAGTAAGTGAATGCATCTGCTTAACTCTCCTATAAAGCTTATAGCTTCAAGCTAATATAGAAGATGCTTCTAGAGAAAAAGGTGCGTAGCGTCTCCGTTAGTAATACCTTGCTAACTCTGCTTAAGATAACTAACCTAGTAATAACACGCATACTGCAACTTAGGTGATAAGTTGCTAGTAATTATACCCTTATTAACCTTACCCCTTAGAATCCCCAGTCCTAATAGGCTGCATATATTCTAACGTAGGCCGCATTGGCTTGATATAAGCTTAACACAGTAAGACGCGAGCTGCTTGTGCGTGCCTTGCTCGTCTACCTAGAACTAGGGCCTAGATCTAGTGCGCTGTTGGCTAGTCTAGAGATAGCATGCGCGCTTAGCGTACTGCACTAAGCTCGTGCTTGTAGAAGAGACGTATATTATGTTTAATAGTGTTTTTGCAACTTGATAAAGGATAAGGTCTTAGTATATTCTGTTTAGCATCTACTTGAAGCTAAGACGAATATAGAGCTCTAGCCTACTTGTTACTAAGACTCGCGATAATACTAGTTGCATGTCCTTGGTCTAAGTAAGAAGCTAGAGTATAGCTTAAATATCTTCTGCTCTCTTGTATTCGTCTAGTGCGTTAATAACGACTACAAATACAGGGGTAGTTGAGCTTATTTGTTAAACCCCGAGAGTAGATGTAATATAAGCTTTTCAAACTAGTCCTTTAGTGCCCTCTATACTAAAGCTAGGTCTTTATCAAGTGCTTTCCTAATACTAGGTAGCATGCCTAGTTCGCAAGCAACTAGATCTGCGGCGATGGTACTGAAGAACCGCGAGGCATTGCCGCGCTCACGCTCGCCTCTTTTAAAGAAGAAGCTCGCTCCCAGCTAACCTGCTTTGGCAAACAATTAGGCAGTAGTCTGCGCAATTGTTGACTTTCCTATGCTAGCTATACCGCTTAGCTAGAATATTGGTTTACTATCCTTATTGTTTGGTTATTCTGCAATGGTCTTTAGCAGCGTAGTGCGGGTATTTAGCAGGTATCGTGCGTTGTGTTCTTTAGTGTGCGAGTTAAAGGAAGCGCCTGTTGTGACAGGCAGTTTAATTAGGTCTAGCTTCTAGTTTATATTAACCACGAGGTCTCTGTACAATTAGTAAGACGCTGCGTTTGTGCATGGTAGATATAAGCGTAGAGGCTTACATCTAATTAACTTGAAGAGCAAGGCCTATATTCCTCAAGATTCTGAACTGTCTTCTCTACCCCTCGCTCGTTAATGGCCATTTCAAGGCTCGAATACTGAATCGCTGCATTGCGTTACGGCGTCGGCTAGGCTCGAGTTTGGCCTTGAGTGTAGCCTCAAGCTAATTTAACTCCTGAGAACATCTTTGGAGCGGGTCTAGTAAGGTGCGTGTAGTAGAGAGCTGCGACTTGTCCTGCTTGTCTAGAAGCTGTTGAAGCTTTTCGAGGATATTTTTAATATCGTTTACCTTTTGTTAGAGGCGCTCGATGTCCCCCTTTGCGTGCTTAACTGCAACTGAGTACTGGAAGCAGAGCGACGCGACCTTAGCGGATATGTCGATGACAGCTATTACGCTTGCGACTCCCGAAAGACCATCTATGATGCGGTGCGCAGTCGAGCCTGCAGCGGATGTCGTTGTATAAGCTCCAGCGTAGGTTCGCAAGGTGGCGAGGCTGTTCTGTGGGCGCGAAAGACATTGCCGTTCATCTTGAGTGCGGCGAGGCTGAGAAGGTTGCTGTGGCTGAACGCTGCAGTCCTGCGCTAGCGATAGTAACTAGTCCCGCCCCAGACTTGACTATCGTACTCTCGTTCGTATTTACCGTTCGTTCAAGTTCCATGTAATTTAGCGGATGTAATTATCATAGAAAATATGGCCTGTATTGCAGTTATGCATAGGATCGTAAAAGACGCATTGCTTCACGGGGAGCTTGAACCGGCGCATGCGGTAGGAATAGAATATCAGAGGCTCAGAGGCGACAGCCTAGTGGACGAGATGAGCACGGCAACTCGCCCGTCTGTTGAGAATATCAGTCCTAACTATCGAGATCAGTGAGCATACAGGAGAATAGGACGCTAAGGTGTACCAAAGAATGGCTGTGTCCGAACTGGGGCCGTGTCCTAGCACTGCTCCCAATCCTGGGTCGGATTTGATCATGTTCCGATCGCTTGCGCGATCCGCACAGCACAGATCTTACAGTAAATTACCTGCGGACGAGGTGCATGGTCATTTCGCATTAACCAGGATTGGTGACTCGCTTCTGCTCGCAGTACCAATCGACAAGGCGACCCGCATGAAGTTGCGCCCCACAGCGCGCATATGGCTGACGATGACTTCTCAGCATCAGAGGAAGGTTCTAAGGCTCAGACAAGGCTATTCTACGAAAATTCAGAGCGATAAAGGCTTAACGTTGGCGCTGTGGGGAGGGAACTCTGTTACGCCACTCAGGATACGCTTCACAAATCAGGTGCGGAGGCGACAATGCAAACGTAATTTTTAGGTTAGAGGAATTATAAACATTCAGGATTAGCTACAGCAGATTATGCTTCGTACTGTGCTCCTTGACCAGGGTGGTTTGGGAGCGGGACTTGAGCCTGCGGCAGAGATCTACGGCAAGGCGAGGTTTGGATGGGAGAAGGAGGTTGCACAGACGTTTGAGTTGATGCCACCTTCGTAAGAGTTTGCAATGGAGCTATATTCTCTAGACTACGAAAGGTGCATATTAAGCAAGCTTGAAATGGTGCACTTTGTTGAAAATTCATAAAACGGTGCTGAAGTGATATCTAGGTGTTGTTAAATTATTTACTGATGTTGAATTCTGTCCTCCATTGCCGAGACCTTTACCACGTCTACTCAGCCAAAGGGGGAAATGTCCTTAGGAAATGACTTGGACACTCATACCCACCCGGGTTGTTGTCCAGATACAACTGGTGGTACTGTTCTGCATCCCACCATTGACCTGCAGGTAACACTTCTGTAACAACACCACCCTTCCACCACTGCTCATTAACCTTCTTTGTCACTTCCCTTGCCTCTTTCTCCTGTTCTTCACTGTGATAAAAAACTGCGCTGCGATACTGTGACCCCGTATCTGGACCCTGTCGATTCGCCGTAGTAGGATCATGCATCTTGTAGAAAAACTCGAGGAGGGTACGATAGGTAACTTTGGAAGGATCATACACGACCTGTAAAGCCTCGGCATCTACCATTTTAGTTAGCCTACTATTCCTCACCCCAAATGTAACAGAGTTGAATATATATACGTACGTCCAGTTCGTCCACTGCACACAGCGCGATACCCCGGATTCTCGGAATCCCCACCAATATATCCTACACGCGCATCGTACAAGCCCTGATTCTTGAATTGGCGTCGAAACATGTGCTCGACGCCCCAGAAACAGCCTGCGGCTACGGTGGCGGTTTGCGCGCCTGCAGGGACGGTCATGGGTGTTGCGGGGCCGTTGGACATTGTGGTGAAGGGGCGAAAGAGTTTGGTCAAAAAGGACATGGAAAGGTAGGAGAGGAAGACGAGAGCTTCAGGATGAATATCGAGTTGTAAGACGCCTTGTTTGTATATATATCTATCTCTTTTGTAGATTTGTCAATGGTGATGCACGACAAATTATTCTGACGATTTGAGATTCCAAATGCTACAAGGATATGTCTGACGCCATCGATTTCAGACTGCCTGACAAATCGAGAGCTTCAGCCACACTTTGTGGCATATGGCGTGTGGCTTAGCTCCATCGTTCTTGCCCTGTTTGCGAACGAAAATGTGGAGGCAGGCCGAAGTCCGGACATGGTGCCACATATACGATGAAATATCTCCGCCATCTCAAAATCCTTCATTCATCTCCTTCTCTAATTCCTCGCGCCTCTTGGTCAAGTTCTTGCTTCGTGTCTTTTCGCTCGCACTCCCCTGTATCAAGCCATTGGCAAGGAATTAGCGACGCTCGGTCGCAAATTGAAGACGTTTTATCCGGTTCGCGGGGCCTCGGTCTGCTAGGACAGCGTTCGCCGCGAGCTTGTTGCCTACCTGATGGCCATAGCCTCGCAATGGATGGCTACTCAGCGTCCTTAGTACCTTTGCTTCGCCTGACTATGACGCTGATGGCTTGGTGATTTGAGTTGTTTGTCTCACAGCTGACGGCCTAGGCAATTTGAAGGCGAGTGGGCGGCCTCATTGTGGGGAAGCAACGGTGAACAGCCCATCGCACTATTCCCGTGTGGCATCGTGGAAGTGCAGAGTACATAACATATGCCCTGCACGATAATCACCGACATGCCGCCTGCATTCTTGTCAGTCTCAATAGGCGACAACCATCCAACCTCATAGGCTGCATTCATACTTATCAGCTCATATCTTACGCACTTCTGCATCTCTCCCCTTCAGCTCTCGTATACGAGCAACAGTGTGTGGTCCACATCCATCTGCCTCATCCAGCGTATTCCTCCGCTCTTGCCAAGTCGAGGCTCGTCCTACTGTCGTATTCCGCCCTAGTCACACGAGTGTGTAATCAACCGTCAATTTATTCCGCTTGAAGTCGTTGACATCGGTCTGCTTAGGCACTGACGAACTGGCATGGTGCGCATCTGGACTGACAGCGATAAGTCCCTCCATGTGGCATTCCAATCACCAGGTATCTATTGCGAGCACATCGTGACTACCATCATCTGCACAGTTTATTTTTGTCTTTTGGCCCTTCAAACCTGTACCTGCCCTTGCAGGAAACTCGTCTCGCTTACGTATATTATTCCAGGGTCTCGAGCCACGATGGAGTGACAAGCTTTAATATAAGGTTAATCTAGCCGCAATGTCTGCATACCTGTCTAGAGATCTACAACATGGGGTAACCTCGATACTTCCCATCATAACCCTCGGTCTGGCGTAGCTCTATTTTCAGCATCTGGCCCGTACTACTTTACACATGCATTGCATACGGAATCCCAGATGAACTTTCACCGCTTGAGTGGAGTCGCTGCTGATGTACCTTGGTAGCTTGCTCGGTCTTATCCAGCATCCAGGCCCGTGTTTCTATTCTAAGCTCGGGACCCCAGAAAATTAGATTTGTTCAATTCAACATCAATATACACCTTCCATGTCGGTTGACGACCACGAGGATTTCGGCTACCTTTTCACAGGTAGACTATGGGTTTCTCAGAGGGGGGAATCCTAGTGGACCCACCATGATCCGAAGTGCGAAGACCGGTGCATACTCAACCAAATGTAACATGGACTTCCACGTGTACTACTTGGTCTTTGTACTAGACAACATGTATTCTATAGGTATCGTGTTGTCAACGAGGATACCTGCTCACTCTCAACATCCCGGCCATAGCGGACGGAAAGCTAGAGTGATAGTGACCAACCCATTGTTCTGGCCCGGGATCTTTTCGCTTTTCGACTAGGGCATCCGATATGAAGATGCTTCATCCTACTCGTTCGGGCTAATCGCTAGCCGTAGGCCGCCACTCTGCTGCCATGATGTGAACGCTACCTTGGATCCCAGATATTGCTACTCAGCTTTAAGGCAAGGCTCGATGCGCCACTGGAAAAACCTCACTGCATGTTGTCGGAACACGAACTCACCTGAGCAACGAAATCGCCCTTGGCCTATGAGCACGAGCAACCCGTCGGTTCAGCCGTACTCTATATTGCCAATGGCACTTGGCATCCTGGTCTCTGACTCGTCCGTGTGGTGACACAGATGGAAACGGTGCTGCCGTAGTTATGGGTGAGTACCTGGATGCACAGTGGACGTTGCCGAAGAATTGTATATAACCTGGTCGATATCTCCCTCAAATTGATCACCACCCAGCTTCCACTAACGGTCTTCTCTATACCAATCTCTTCAACTCTGCTATCCTCTGCATCTTCCGATCCTCATCTTAACTTATTCAAAATGAAGTGGCTCCTTGCTCTCCTTCCCCTCGCCGCTGCGGCCCCCTCCGCTTCCCTCCCCACTATCGAGCTTGGCGAGAAGCCCCCGGCGGGATCGGTAAGTTTCGCATAGAGTCACATCATGAAGACGTTGACTAATCCCATGATAGGTCAAGATCCGCGGTATCAGCTATGGTGGAAACGGTTGCCCCCAGGGAACCATGAGCTCCCAAATCTCGGAAGACCGCACTACCGTCACCCTCATCTTCGACTCATACATTGCCTCCATTGGTCCCGGCATTGCCCTGTCCGAGCAGCGCAAGAACTGCCAGCTCAACATTGACCTCGAGTACCCCGGAGGCTTCCAGTACTCCATCCTGTCTGCCGATTACCGTGGCTATGCCTCGATCCAGAAGGGTGTCAAGGGTACCCTGAAGTCGACTTACTACTTCTCCGGACAAACTGCTCAGGTAAGCATTTTGATGCATTTCAACATGTCTATAATGGTACTAATACACCATGCAGTCCTCAACCGCCTACGACTTCGAAGGCCCAGTCTCCGGTGACTACCTCAAGCACGATGAAGCTGACTCCACCTCTGTTGTCTGGTCACCCTGCGGCGAGAAGGCTTTGCTCAACATCAACTCGCAGGTCCGCCTGACAAGCAGCATCAGCACTGCTACCGGTCTGCTCACCACCGACTCCACCGATCTTAAGTTCAAGCAGGTCGTGTACGTGTCGTGGCAGAAGTGCAAGACCTCATCTTAGAACTGATTTGGTCATTTGTAGGCAAGGATGGAATAGCACCATCAGCGTGTTATCGAGGGCCAAGTGGACACTAGTTCTTCCAGATGCTTTGAGTTGGAGACAGTGTTGATTGGGCAAACCCACGAGTGCCCTTGCGACTTTGGGCCTTTTTTATATGTTGATAGTTTTAACGTTTTATCTTTGGATATTTGATGAAATGGGATGGACGCATTCCTATTACTTGGCTCTTCTTCTTGGTATGACTTTTTGATTTGTGATGTTGGGAATGTTTGCATGTCTTATTACAAGGTTTGCTTCCAGCATTTCTGTCAACAGCCAGGCCGACTGCACAAAGCGGTAGAGCCGAGCAACCTCGCGAAAACTAAGTATAGGCATGTTCGCATGCATCGTATTCTCTCAAAACTGACCCCATTCACCAGGAAAGCTCGCGGGTAACAAAGCGGTGGAACCACCGAGGTGGCAGCCGGGGTAAGCCAGCATCACCCTGGGAGTAATAGAGTAAAGAGTAGATTAAAAGACTAGCGCAAGACATGTGGTCATCTATCCGGTAGCCACGTCTTACATAGGCAGTGGACGTGGGGAAAGCGACATCACGTGCATGGCGTCAGGGTCGCGGCGGTTGCCATTCGTTAGTTTGGTTGGTCCCTGTTGTTGTTGACCCGCAGCTAACGCACGGGCCACACCAAAACATTGAACCCCCAATCCGGGACTACGTACGCATCGTCATCCAGAACAACAGCGACCGCAACAGCAGCAGCAAACCACACTCATTCGCTTCTGTTCATACTTTTTTTGTCCCTTTTGCGTTTACCCACTTGAGCTCAACTTTTGCTGAGCGCCACAATGGCCGAGGGCGCCAATTCCATCTCTGTTACTGTGCGAGTCCGCCCGTTTACTATTCGAGAGGCGGCGCAATTGTCGAAATGCGATGATCATGCTTTGTTCTTGGGGGATGGGTCTTTGGCTGCGGCACCGACGCCGAAATTGAGCTCAAAGGGCATACGGCCGGTTATCAAGGTGCTTGATGAAAAGTGTTTGTACGGAAGCTCTAAACTATGAACCTGTGATGTGATAGCTAACATGCACTTAGAATATTCGATCCACCAGAAGACAACCCCGTTCAGCGATTCTCACGATCGGTCGTTGGACCGCAGGGCAAACGGGTGAAGGACCAGACGTTTGCATTCGATCGGGTGTTCGACGACACAACCACACAAGGGGACGTGTATGAGGCCTCAACGAAGCCGCTGCTCGATAATGTCTTGGATGGCTACAATGCGACAGTCTTCGCATATGGCGCCACCGGCTGTGGAAAGACACATACCATTACGTGCGTGAATAGTCGTTGTGACATGGTAGGATTGACTGACAGTGCTTAGGGGAACCGCACAGCAACCCGGTATCATCTTCATGACTATGCAGGAATTGTTTGAGAAGATTGGAGAACTTCAGGAGACTAGGGTCACTGAGATTACCCTTTCGTATCTGGAAATTTATAATGAGACAATTCGCGATTTGCTGGTTGAGGGAGGGAGCAAGACTACGCTTATGTTGCGCGAAGATGCGAATCAGGCTGTTTCTGTTGCTGGTCTGTCCAGTCACCGACCCCAAAATGTAAGTGGAATACTTCGCTGGCGTGGTCTGTGAGCTCATATCTTTCTAGGTCCAAGAAGTCATGGACATTATAGTTCGTGGTAACGAGTACCGAACAATGTCGCCCACGGAAGCTAATGCTACGTCCTCTCGATCGCATGCCGTGCTTCAGATCAACGTCTCGTCAAAGGATCGGAACGCTGCTGTCAATGAACCACATACCATGGCCACCCTCAGTATTATCGACCTTGCAGGAAGTGAGCGTGCAAGCGCTACAAAAAACAGAGGAGAGCGTTTGATCGAAGGTGCCAATATCAACAAGTCATTGCTCGCCCTTGGAAGCTGCATCAACGCCCTTTGCGACCCTCGCAAGCGGAACCACGTCCCATACCGAAATTCAAAACTGACGCGCTTGCTAAAATTTTCGCTTGGAGGAAACTGCAAGACAGTCATGATTGTTTGCGTCAGTCCCTCCAGCGCCCATTTTGACGAGACCCAAAATACACTACGGTATGCCAACCGTGCGAAGAACATCCAAACTAAGGTTACAAAGAATGTTTTCAACGTAAACCGCCACGTCAAGGATTATTTGAAAAAGATTGATGAACAACGAGCACTTATTGATGAGTTGATGAAGAAGCAGAAAGACTTTGAAGGCAGTGCGTTTGTAAAATACCAGAAGCAGAGCGAGAAGAAGGACATGATTTTACGCGATGCGATTATACGCCTTCGCCAGGCCTATGCGGACTCGGAGCCTGAGCGAAAGGATCGCTTGAATATGATGAGGACACTGAAACAAGCCGAGAAGCGCATTTCTCTGATCTCCTCCTGGATAGCTGCATTCGACAACATTAGGGATGCCCGTGAGGATGAGGAGATGCCATCACAAGTTACTGCGATGAGAGATACCGCAGTTGGCATATCGGCAGAACTCGAGCAAACACGACAACATTGCCACCGGCGGATAGAACGCGCTAATTGGACAAGCAAGATGGACACCGCTCTGAATATGGGCCTGAAAGGCCTGGCTGAAATTGACGGTTCGAATGACAGCCATGACGCTGCTAATCTGAGCAGAGAGTATGAACTGCTAAAGTCAAATGCGGATCGGGAGGCCTTTAGTGGGTTGTTAGACCAAGAAAAGGGCGGCGATGCTGCGATTGTACAAGTCCTTGTTCAAGCGCATATCGAGACTGTTACGATTCTTAGTCAGATCACACAACTCAGCGAGGCCGAAGCGGTTGAAACCGCCAGGAAGCTTCTCACCAAGATTATGAATTCTTGTACCAACGCAACTGCACAAGCAATCAGACCGGATGGTGGTCTTCCTGTCACAGAGTTCTTTGCCCCGAATGGTAGGGGAACACCAAAGAGGCGGAAGCCAGTGAATATCATGGCACCTTCACCAATGCGTCCGCTTGCTTTGTCATCCCTTACGGAGGTGCCACATCTCACATCATCTCCTATGAAGGCATCGCCGCGACGGAGGAAGATGGGCGGAGTCAAGAAAGGCGTACAGTTCTCGCCAATGAGGAAGAAGTCACCGTCCAAGGCTAAGCGCGGCGTTCGATGGCGAGATGACACTGAGAACGGTACTCTGGCCGAGTTTCAAAAGACGCCAGAGCAAATCGAAAGCACACCCACAACCTCATCCATCGAAATACCAACACCAATATTCTCCCTACCCATCACCGCACCAGCACCAGCAGAACAAAACGGATCATCACCTCTCCCCACCCCACCAAAAGCATCCATAAACCTCAAACAAGCAGGCCGTTTCGCCCTAGGTGCCCTCTCAAAAACAAGAGAAGGCTCACCCCCCCTCCCCTCCCGCATCCCCCTCAGCCCAGACCCCAAAACAACCTCCCCCCTCCGTGAAATAGGCACAAACGCAATCCGCAAATCTTCCCTCAACCACGTAACATCCGCCACTTCCCCCCACCACTCTAAACTCTCCCCGCCCAACAACAACAACAACAACAACAACAACAACAACCACCACGATTCCCCCTCCGAAGAAGAAGAAGACCAATGGTCCTCGTCCGCACGGCAGATCGGCTCCGCTCTTCGTCGTCGCTCATCGACCAACGGCGGCGGCGGCGGCGGCGGCGGATCTATCCCCGTGAGTCGCGCGCATCGACGCCGAAGCCCCACTGCTACGGCGTGTTCGCCGCCGAGCGAGAATTCTATGTTTTCTGCGTCTGCGGCAAGGCGCATGGTTAAGGGGGTGCATGATGTGGAGTGGAAGAGTAGTGTGTTGAGTCCGAGGAGTGCGCCTGTTGTTAAGGTGGGTGGTGGCAATGGTGGTTATGGGGGCGGGGGGATTGGCGGTGGGGCGAGGAGGACAACTATGGCGGTTGTTGTTGGTGTTGGGGAGAAGGAGAGGGAAATTGATGGTGTTGGTGGTGGGGGCAGTTGAGTAAGGCGCCGGTTAGGATTACGAGTTCTGGGTCGAATGGGTCGAATGGGTCGAGTCGGGGGAGTCTTGCGCCGGGCTCTAAGAGTGTTTGGCGGTAAAAGGTTTGGTGGGGGGGGGATAGGGTGATGATGATGTTTTGGTAATGAGGTTTTTTTTTTTTCTTTTCTTTTCTAACTTGTCTTTTTAGGAAAGGGGGCCATTGGATTGCATATAAACTTTGGAAAACGCCTTAGCATTTTATCGGGTGGGATGCAGTCTTTTATCGTCGCATTTCCTATTGGGATGGCGCGCGGGGCGTTTTGGGGTTCTTTTAGGGAGTTGGGTGTTTTGTTTTGTTTTGTTTTGTTTTGTTTTGTTTTGTTTTGTTTTGTTTTGTGGGTATGGGATGGTAGATTGTAATTCTATTCACCGTGATGGCAAACTTGATATGATACGGTGCAATGTGTTGTTTTGTAAATGGGGGCTGGTGTGATGAGTTGTTCACAGTGTTTGAGTGGATAGGTAATGCGTGGTGTCAGTATACACGGTTTTCACTTGATTGTTGTGATACCGTCGGTTAGGACTTTACACTGGAGTTTGTTGATGTCGTCGTCGGTAGTGCTCGGCCGTATTCGTCCTGTTTAGGTAGAGTAGAGATGTGATGGTAGCTATGCCTAGTCAGGTACTATGCTATCTAAGGCTGCATGCCGTCTTCCTTTTCTTCCTCTTATCCTCCTTCGTCATTTTGTTGCATATTGATCAGCGTAGCTCCACAAGCATCCTCAGTTGACAAGTACAAGTCGGCCGGCCGTAAAGCATTCTCCCCGTAATTCTTCCTCCGCGAATGACCAATCCAACGCCTCCCTCAAGAGCCTCAGCATACGACAGTCCAGGTATGTGGTATACTGTATCACCAACTGCAGCATTATCTCTGAGATCGAGCCGGAGTAAAGTGGACCTGCAACACTCTGGACATATCACTTCACAGATTGGCTCACCGCCTACAGCCCCTCTTTCCATGCGCCGCTCTGCAAGGACCCTAGAGCGATTGAGACGAGTAACATTGCTGGAAACTGGCTCAAGGAGTTGTCTTTCGAACTGCAATATCTCTGCAATTTCCTTTGCCAACCGTTTGAGGTGGTGGTTTGCCACAGTGCTGTCGCCAGTGGAACCAATCATTTCAAGTCTCTCTCGCAAGATGTCAATGACAGGCCCTTCTAGTAGGTCAATGGATGCAATGTTGGAAGTTGTGTGGGAGTACAATAGGGAATGCATCATGTCGAGAGGGAAAACAGAGTTCAAGCCACCAAGTAGCTTTTGAGGCGAGAGCACTCGTTGTTCCTTCTGTGCTATTGAGACGAGAAGCCGAAACATCCACTCGATGCCAGACAAGTTGCCACAATCATTAACGCCGGGATAATGCATACCCGTAATAGTTCCGACGACATCAAGGTCGAGTCGTATAGCACTATCAATCGAAATAGGCGATCGCGTTGGGCCAACTTTTTGATCTCCCAATCTCCACTCTCCCATAGCTAGACCGTTCCAGCCAACTGCCCATGAAGGGATTCCATCGCCAGGGTTTGAAGATGATTCCAGTTCCTTCGGTTGAAGCAGCAATGGGGAGTAGTCCCCTTTGAGTAATGCGTATCGCCACAGCCAGAAGCAGGCTTCCGATGGGCTTTGGGGAATTTCCGGTCGATTGCTCGGTGCAGATTCCGGGTTGAGGAGCAGGTAAATTGCCAAGAATCGATCTCTTTCCTCAAAGCAGCATTTCTTATTGACGAGCTCGAAAGCCTCTCCCAGGCATAATTGCTTCAATCCATCCCCCTTGACTCCATTCTCTGTCAAGCCACCGAGGAAGTCTCCAGGCAACGAAAGACTGTCGCAGAAGGTCGAGGCGTAGCGAAATAGTTCATTGAGCTGGTGGTGGGACGCTCGGATGAGATTCGTGAACGTATCGCGGTCGAATACGAGGAAGCCAGGTCCATCGGCGCTTCTCACGATATGATTGGTTTCGCCCATGATGCACGCCGCTTTGCATTGCGAGTACTCGAGAGTAACCCACATTCGCTGCATCCACTCGCTAGAGCAAAGAGTTCTTAGCGGCAGGATTCTGTCGATTGCCTCCTTCACTGTCTGCGGTGGCCCTGTCAAGCTTGCAAGCAATAGAGTCGAAATGAATGGATTAGGCATGTCGGCCATGTGGACCAAGATCTCGTCTGCGAGATGGTAGATTGCTGGAAGCCAGAGCAAGAGAGCCTCCTTTATCTCACCTTCCCACTGAGGCACACTGACGTAGTCGTGCCAAAATTCGACCTCTGGAAGATAGGCATCCTCAGCGCCCTCGAAAAGAGCTTCAAGAGTGCTAAGAACGGTCGATGTAGCCGCTCTTGTCGGTTTCGCATGCTTATTCGCATGCTTATTCGCATCGCGAATTGAATCGTGCCACACATGGGAGACTGGAACGAAAGTATGCTTTCCCTCCTCCAAGCACAAAAAATGGCGGTTGAAAACGCGAATATGCAGTGTCGTCTCCTCTGGCTCCTGAAATTTACGGAAGGTGCGAATTGGGGGCTCGTTCTCAAAGGGCTTCGCACAGACGTGGCAATTCGTATCCATTCGGTTTGTCCAAAGGAAAGACAATAGCTCGTCGAATCGAACATCTAGCACGGGGCCTCCCATCGATAATCTAATACTCGGGTCGGTACCAAGCGATGAGAATGAGTCCGAGTAGGACACGCCCTCTTCCATCTCGTCGCCTTGGCCATCATCTTCATCCATATCTTCAATTTCATCATTCTCCTGGTCGCGGCGGAGAAGATCTTCGAGAACACTCAGAAAAAATTGTTTTATCGTGCCAGATTTCTTGAAAGATCCCAGTTCCGCATGGGTTCCCAGCTTGGCATCCTCCTGGCGCGCCAGAGCAATCTCAACAGATCGCCTGAGCACGGCTTTAATTGCTTCGTTTGTTGCCCCGTCCGCTGTTTCCCTGACCTGCAATAACCCCCTTAGCAAACAGGCTAGAACATAATCATTATCTCTCTCGAAACCATCTATGAAGAGCTGAGTGCCAACCTCCCACGCATCGGGGCTAGTAGATATATTCTGTGGGGAGGTCGGCCCTTGCCCTTCTAGATGCCCCACTGTCGCCACCAGATGGGCTTGGATCAACTGCGACAAGTATTCGATGGCTTCATCTTGGCCTGTCTCCGCAGAAGAGGCTGACCCCATAATATCGCGTTCGTAATGCCAGGAAATCTGCTTATTCGAGCCAGAATAATTTGCCTCGGACCTTGGTATTCTGTACCATGCGTATATATATCAGTTGCAATATGCTCAAGAAGGATGAGGACGTGTTAGGTCAGACGAGGGATCAACGACAGGTCTGCCGAGCTAGAGGGCGGCGTCATAGTTTATCTCTATAGTATATAAGCTTTTATATTAGCTATAGTTATATAATATACTATATTTTAAAATTATATAATAGCTATATTAGAAGCTAATTATAATTTTAATACTAGGTATATTTATTAATATAAACTATATGCTATTAATACTAAGGCCTTTAAACTAAGCTTTACTTCTAATCTAAGCTAGTTTTTAGGTATCCTAGAGTACTTAGTAAAAGTACCATATAGCTAAAGTAAGATAGTTATATAATACTTATAGTACGGAGGTCCGTTTCAAAAGTCATGTCTGAAGCCACAAAAACGCCACATCGGCAATACGCCGGCAATACTCTCCTTGGCGTGAATTTTCTTTCGTGAGCTCCTTGTTGAGGCTGGTGATACCTTATATCTCTTCTTTTTGTGAGGTTTCTTTGTCGTAATGGCTCCCCAAGGTCCTGTGACAAATGCTCCTATGCGTTCAATGATTATTACTTTGAAGTCTCCTTCTGTGGGCAAGTCTACCCTTGAGATCGCTGCCCTAACTGGGATCAATCCACGTACTATTGATCGAATCTATAGCAGAGCTATTGATGCTGGTTTTGAGCCTAATGGGTTCCCTCTCACGATTGATCCTGCTCACGTTGCAGACGCTCCACGCTCTGGTCGCCCCCCTAAACAGACGCCTACGGTTAAAGAAGAGGTGGTTAAGCAAGTATGCCGTGATCGATACGGACGTGAGAAGACATGTGCTGACGTTGCTGGTGATCTCAGCCTCCAAGGAGTCGATATCTCAGCTACTACAGTCTGGAGAGTCTTGAGAGAGGCTGGATACAGGAAGACCAAGCCCACGAGGAAGCCTGGGTTGACACAGGAGATGAGGAATCAGAGACTTAAGTGGGCTCAAGACCATAAGGACTGGACGCTTGAGGATTGGAAGAATATAATCTGGACTGATGAGACCTCTGTAGTCTTGAATCACCGGCGTGGGGGCTATAGAGTGTGGAGGAAGGTAGATGAAAGAGTAGTCAAGTCTTGCATACGAGAGAGATGGAAGGGCTACTCTGAGTTCATGTTTTGGGGCTGCTTCACGTACGACAAGAAAGGTCCCTGCCATATCTACAAACCAGAGACTAAGGCAGAGAAAGATACAGCTACTCTTAAGATCAATGAATTGAACACTGAGTTTGAGCCTATAATGAGAGAGGAGTGGGAGTTGACTACAGCTATGAGGAGGACAGGTCTACGCAACAAGCCAGGCAAGAAGCCTAAATGGAGATGGACTGAGAAGAATGGGAAGCTTGTACGAGGAGGAGGAGGAGGTATTGATTGGTGGAGATATCAGTCGTGCGTACTTCTTCCTAAGCTTCTTCCCTTTGCCAAAGAGTGTATGAAAGATAGGCCTCAGACTATGGTAATGGAGGATAAGGCACCTGCCCACGCTCATCACTATCAGGAGGTTGTATATTCAATTTACCACGTCCAGAGGATGCTCTGGTGTGGTAACTCTCCTGACTGCAATTGTATTGAGCCTTGCTGGTTCTATATGAAGAGAGAGACTACGAAGAAAGGAGCTCCTCATTCAAAGGCTGAGGCTTATCGAGTATGGCAGAAATGTTGGAGAGACCTCCCACAACAGAAGATTCAATCATGGATTGAGCGTATCCTTATCCATATCCCAAAAATCATTGAGTTAGAGGGTGGCAATGAGTATATAGAGGGCAGGAGGTTCAGGGCAAAGGTAGATTGAGAGAGAGATCAGCGTTTTAGTGGCGTTTTGGGTGGCGTTGTGGCGTACCCCTGTCAGACATGACTTTTGAAACGGACCTCCGTAAATTATTATATTATATAGTACGCTAAACCTATTTCTAAAAAATATAAGAAGAGAATAGAATTTATAGTATAAGGCTACTATTCTAAGAATATCTATTCTTATAATGTATTATTAAGTTTATTATATTGGGGAATGTCTATAGTATCTCGTTATACTATGTATCTCGCTACGTAGTAATAGATATTACTATGGTAGATTTAATTTTACCCCACTTTCGTCATCGATTAATTGTGTTGTGCAATGGTGCTGGCGTCATGTCAGAATGCGGTCGGTGCGATGTCAGAAGGTATGTCAGAAACCTGTTGCGGAGGCGAGACGTTTAATTGCTCCGATGCTCCATCGCGAAGGTATATATAGTTTGTCTAGTGCCTAAAACAATTATTTCCTTTGCTCACAATCTAGCTATCTTTGATCGCGGATATTCACAAAAGTCAGCATGAAGGAAGCAGTTGTTTTTCAAGGGGCGAAGGTCACGCTTCAAGATGTTCCTATCCCCGAGCCCAAAGAGGACCAGGTTGTTATTAAGGTCGTGGTAAGCGGGAGCAATCCCAAGGACTGGTATGTATACATTCTCTGTGTGGCGCATTTATGCCCAGCCATGTGTTCCTATTTCTGTCGAGCCATTTCACTCCACTAACGCCCACATCAGGAAAATTCCAGAATGGGTGGCAAACTTCAGCAACGCCAACACAGGCGACGACATCGCCGGCATCGTGCACAGCATCGGCTCCGCAGTCTGGGAATTCAAGCCCGGCGACCGTGTCGCCAGTTTCCACGAGATGATGACCCCCGGCGGGAGTTACGCAGAGTACGCAGTTGGCTGGTCATGGACGACATTCCACATCCCAACTACTACCAGTTTTGAGCAAGCAGCCACTTTACCGCTGGCAGCCATGACCGCCGCCCTCGGCCTTCATGCTCGTCTCGGACTCCCAGATCCATGGACCCCAGCGAAAGAACCAACCCCGCTCGTCGTGTACGGCGGTGCCTCGGCCGTAGGCGCATACGCGATCCAACTCGCATGTCTCGCGAACATCCATCCCATCATCGCCGTCGCAGGGCGGGGCGAAAAGTTTGTGGAAACGCTGATCGATCGATCGAAAGGCGATGCAATTGTTGATTATCGCAAGGGCGACGACGCGGTTGTTGCCGGTATCAAAGAGGCGCTCAACGGGGCTAAATTACATTACGCGTTCGACGCTACGGCTGAGCATAATTCGCCGCAGAATATTGTGCAAGTGCTTGAGCCGCGGGGTCATATTACGTTTGTCTTGCCAGTAAACGATGCTGGCATTCCGGACTCGGTACAACAGCATATGACACTTGTCAGTGAGGCACACAAGGGGGATAAAGATTTTGCATATGTGTATTTCAGGTATTTTGCGAGGGGCCTAGCGGAGGGCTGGTTTAGGCCGCATCCGCATGAGGTTGTGCCTGGTGGGTTGGATGGTGTGGAGACGGGGCTGCGAAATTTGAAGGAGGGGAAGGCTAGTGCTGTCAAGTATGTGTTTAGGATTGACGAAACTAGTGGTCTGAAGGAGAAACTGTAGAGGATAGAATAGCGAAATAGATTACGAAGGAAATCTGGACATGCGCTGCGGAACGCTGATAGTGAACATACATGTCAAACGTTCTAATGTGAATCAAAACTTCCTTACTCATCTCCTGTCGTTAGGAATATTCATGGCCTCATAACGCCGAGGAATAAAGGCTGATACGAGTATGATAGCGCCGCCTTAGATTCCGTTGGGTTCTTGATATATGTCCACTACTGTATATTCTTAACGATAGAGTTCCGCTATGCAAATGAGCCTTCGTGGATATAGAATGATTCATAGGAAAACAAAGCTTCTTTCTTCTCCTTAATCTAGAAATTACGCGGTGGTGTCATCCGGTTTTGGACGGGGAGGCTCTGAATCTGGATTGCTCTGCAGAGACTGTGGAGAAGTCATAGGGATGCTATCTGGGAGTGAAGGAGGCGACTGCTCAGCACGAGAGTCAATTTGCTCTCTTGTTTTCTTTCGCCGTCGAGCCATAAGTGATTCATGACAATCCATACAAAAAAGCCCTTGGGAAGTTCGTGCGTAACGATAATTTTCAATCTTCCTCTTGCAATTTCGACACTTGAAGCATTCCACGCAGAAAGCATCGTCACCTGCCAAAATAGCCAAATCTTCAATTCTCTCTCCGCAACTTTTGCAAGGATAGGTGCAATTGTTACAAATTAAAGAGCCATTGGTAGGTTGCAGTAGATTATCGCCATTTTCAAGTAAAGTCCCACATGTGGTGCAACGGAAACAATCAAGGTGCCAGCGATATTCAGCTGATACCAATTAGAATTAGACTGAAACAGTGCATGGTATACTCACCCAACTGCCAGGCCTCTCCTTCTTTCAATATCTCTCCACATCCTTTGCAAGAATACAAGACTTTTGATTCTTTGCCAGAATCGCGGCTGGGAGACTCAGCGGCCTGAGTATTATGGTTTTCTGTAGTATCTGAGTTGGGTGTTGATTTGTTTGATTCTTTCAGTCGTAAATTGTCTGAAGATACACGGGACAATTCAGATTGTATGCTGGTAGCGGAACTTTTATCGTCCGCATTCGATTCGCTGTTGGATGTATTTGAGGCAATTGTATTAACATCTGCTTCGGAAAAGGATTCTTGGTCTGTGCAATCAACGCCTGAAGTTGTTGCGGGCGGTAGCAGACGTCGATTGTCAATGATATTTTGATTGTTCGTCCATGTGGCTGTGGTTTCGGAACCCGATGGCTCCATCCCCCCAAAAGAATAATACTGAGCGTAGTCCTTGACATCTTCAGGGTAAAGTGGTAGTGCAACGACAGATATGACAGATATATCCGCCAGCGAAAGGCCAGAAAATATAGACCATGTCTGTGTATGGATGGCTGAGCTTATCAAAGAGTGGTCGCAACTATCGCGCTTCACCATGCGGTAGACTCGTGATGATTGCAAATCATCATCAAATGCGAAGCGGACTCTTACCGCTTCTAAAATGGACATTCGATTACCTCTTGCAGGGCTTGCGCTTGTAATAGTGGCATTATCAGCTTCTGAAATTAAGCTGAGATTATCGAGCTTGGTTGTTATAGTGCTCCTGGCATCAAATGAGTCTTCCAGATTTTGCAATCGTTTGCAAAGCTTCTGATTGGATTGTAATAGCTGTTTTACTATAACTTCTAACGATTCTTTCGATCTGCCTGCTTCTGCATCCGAGGTACTAAGCTATCATGTAAGCTGATGCTTTGAGGCCTGGGACTCCGCACTGAGCTTACCACTGGAGGATGTTTAGCATCAAAGACATTGACGCTTTGTGTCTCTGTAAGCGCTCAACTATCTTGGTGCAATTACCTTCGGCCCGCGTCCATCTCAGCCTCACTCGGACTGGAACCTTGGAGCCTGGAGGCACGATGAAAGGCGCAATCCCTTTTTCTAAATCGGACATCGTCAAAGCCGCCTCTGTCAAGGTCACGATTAATTGGTCCAGTTGGATCATGGCAGCGCGATGAGGTTGCGCTGATGAGAGATTTATTAGAAGGATCTGTAGTGATGGCAGCACTGCCTGAACCTCTCTAACCTCACAAGCGAGCGTTGTCAGAACCTGGGGTGCATCTTTCGCGGTCGAGATAGTTCCGTTTAGAAGCTCACCGATTTTTCCTGCAGCAGCGAGAATTCCGACAATCGATGCTGTGACACTCAAAGGATCCATGATACATGTTGATGTTAGTTTGCGTTGTGATGGAAAGGAATTGAGGCGCTGGGTGATGAGTTGCAATTTGGTGTCGTGCGCCGCTCAGCCGCCGCCACACGAGGGGCTGTGGGAAACACCCTTCAGCCTTGTAGATTACACAATGTTCAGCATATGAATATGGATTTTTCTGTATTCTAATAAAACTGGCTTAATCGGCCGTGTTTTTATTTACAAGATTTTAACAAAAAAAAATCGTACAGGAGCGGGTTTACGTAAGCTTAAGTACAGTTAACTACACAGATTGACACAGCCCATCTGCCTAGCCTAACTCGCTGATGTAACGGCATGATCATTCCGCAACCCCCTTGGCTAAGTGCAGCATCAACTTCAATGTTATGATAAATAGTGGCTTCGAGGGGGTGTAAATCGACCTTTCACAATAATAGAAGCAATTGCTGCTAGGAAAGAGGGGCATTACAAGTTCAACTGAAAAAGGTATTCTGTAAAAATAGTTATTCAGCACTAAAACTTTAGGCCAGCAACTTCCTGGAGGTATGACTATAGAGGCCCAAAAATAGCCTGGGCTTTGGGATCCGTTTCGGACATTAGCTAGGTAGGCGATGGTAATAATTTAGTAAAAGACTTTAATTTTAAAATTAGGCTACATATTTCCAAATTGATACACTAAGCCACTAGGAACAAATTAGTTCACCAGCACTAGATTGAGTTTCAAGAAATGAGACGGTATATGGGCTCGGTATGGGCTCTGGGGTGGGTGATGCGACGGAAGACGAGCTGAAAGAGATACCAGGTGTGCTTGAAGGGCTCTCAGAAGATGACGCGACTGAAGATGAGGGTAGAGAAGACGATGACAAGCTTGTATATTTGCAAGTCCAGAGGCACAAAAGCTAGTGAACGTCCTACATACGGTTTGCACACGATATACTTGCTTTCCAAAGCCGTCTTGGCAGCCAGAACCGCAGTAGGCTGAGGTAGGACCGCAGTAGCTGTATCTAAAAGCAGCAAGAAGTTAGCGTGAGACCTTTCAAATTCACAGGTAAATTATTGACTGTGAACAGCAATCCCCAAATATGGAGCCAAGACAGGTGAAGCTACCCGTCGCACCGTTCTTGTTACCACAACGAGCATTGGTAGAGACCTTAGACGAAGCAGGAGGAGAAGCGATGACAGCAGTCGAGGAAGCACGAGTACTAGCTTGGACAGTTGAAGAGGTGTGTCTACTCGAAGACTGAGGGTTGGTGCAGATACCGAAGGCAGCATTATATCTAGAACTACAGTAACCTGAAGTTTTCCCACACCAGCCGTATCTGTGTGTGGTTAGTATACCCTTTAACTACTGCTTGTTGTAGACTAGCGAACTCAACTGAGAACAACAATCCCCATATGTAGAGCCAGTGCAGGTGAGACCACTATTCGCTGCGCCACGGCGACTAGTGTTGCTCGCACGCTGTGCGTGAACAGCCGATATAAGGGCCGCTAAAGCCCAAAAGAAGGTGACGCGCATATTACTAATTAGTACATTAACAAGCGTATAGCTTCATAGGGTGGACGAGCCAAACGATGACGAAAGATGATTCGACAACATGGAAGACTGCAACAAAGAATGCACACAGAACCAAGGACTCAGCGAAGAACGAGTGACGCGTGGGGAGACCATTTGCATTATTAAAAACAAGTCATTAGACGTTATTCTAGTGGGATCAGCGGGCTTTTCAGCCACCACGTATTTTGAGTACTGCGTGCCAAAAGTAAATGCTCTGAAAGCAGCCTCTCCTGTTCGGAGGTCGCGGTCTGGAAGGCACGCGGGCACGTACCCTTAGTGTTCACTTCCAAACATGACCTATCTTTTGCAGGAAATCACTTGACAACAAAACAATTTCAGAATCAAATTCAAGTTTTACTTTACTGTTCTCTCCTGTCCGAAATTTACTCTATGAAATATTATTGCTACTGCACACTGTCCTCATCTTATTTGTGATGGGCACCATTTTCCCTAGTACCGTGGGACCTGCATTTATGCTGGCTCTAGAATCGATTAGGCATTGTGGCAACAAGCGAGTCATACGGCATTTCTAACCACAGATAAAGAGAATGCTAGAGACGTGAGGCCGTTGATAACAAATTTGTCCATCAAATTGTGATGGAGAATGAAGTAGAAGAGATTCAAGGCGGCCGAAGAGCTTTCAATACAAAGGCCCATCTGGGGTATATCAACAATATCGGCCATGGGGGGCATAGCCTCTACTTATCAAAGCATTTGTGAGTAGCTATTCAACCTATATAAATCTAGCAGCACCGAAATTGAGAGGTGTCCAGAGCAACAACGGGGAACCACTGATCAAGATTGGACAGTCTTGGGACCACTGCTGGCGGATTTCGAGATTTATGTGGATCGTGGATGTCAGATCGAAATATCTGAAGGTTAATGTGGGGAAGGGCGTTCTGCGGCTCAGGGACGAGCGAATCATTCTTTATAGATCTGTACGCCATGATCTGGCTCGGGTTTTCGCGAGCCCATTAACTGGCTCCCGTAAAGGAACGGATCATGATGATGCATATTAGTGCGTCTGAGGCCACCGTATTCGAGATGATTTGAAGCTAGCACGTGGTGAGAGCAGTGTGCTTACGTCAGAATTGAGTCCCAACCGCTACGGTTCTCTCATAATGCATATGACCATGCGAGGAGAAACCCTCTCTCCTCACAACCCAAGCATGCAATTCATCAGACATTACTTGGTGTGACTACTTTAATATTTCGAAGTTAAATTGACACCGAGGTAGTAGAGATCTATTGCACTCTGTGTAAATGGTTGACTCATGTCCATTCTTGTAGCCCGGGATCCGTCGTGAAGGCCCAGGTAAGAGATACCAGCCTAGTCCTAATCACTCCGCTAATAGACTCAAACAGATGATCGCATAGATGGTGGCTTTGATCCTGACGATGTTGTTTTTTGAGATCCAATGGGTCGAAAGAAGGGAGGAAATATCGCGAAGAGAAGGACGTAACGTGGGATCGCCGGACGTAGCATTTCGCCCAATCGTCTTGAGCTGCTGTTTTTCGGTGTCATCCGACGACGCATCTCCCATCTCTCTGAACATTTTTCCAAGCGCCCATATATCATTGTATACTCGCGATTGTAGGGTTTCAGCTAGCGGATCTTGTATATCGAGCATCTCCGGCGCCAGATAGTCCCTCGTGACACCGCCGATTCCGCTAACATCGCTCAGCACAGCGTTGATTTCTGCACTGATTAAGACGTTTGATGGCTTGAGGTCCATGTGTGTCACTTTCTTCTCATGGACACGAGCAAGCGCCTCCGCCATTTGCAGTGCCCATCGTCGCCATGTCCCAGCCAATTGTGGAGTTTCTTGTGTACTCTGCAATGCGTCTGCCAATGTGCCAGTTGGATAATATTCCAGAAGGATGCCTCGGAGAACGGGTGTCCTCGTGTTTTGATAGGACTGATTCGTTTCCTTAGACTGATTGGATTGATCGGAGTCGCAGGCATCGTGGGCTTCACGGGCTTTGCTGGACGTCTGATACGGATTGCGTGAGATAACCGCCGCCACCAGCTGTACAATGCCCTCTGTACCAAGGAACGTCTTCAGATTTCGTAGCTCTTGATTCGGAACCTGGCTATCCTTCAGTAGATAGTTGGAATTGTCTACCTCTTTGCAGACATACCGACCATCGTCTTCACAAACGCGCACCTCGTACACGCCGGCGCTAAGCTTGCGAATTCTAGTGAGCTCAGAAAACTCTATAGTTTTAGTGTATGAATTGCAGTCAAAGACTGGAAAGTGTACACGATTGGGATCTTCCCGCACACAGTGTCGTAGCTGATGAAGCACTGCGTGATACTCGCTACCCAGAGGAGGCGTGGAATTCAGTGGGAGGATACCTTTAGGCGAAATCATATCGCTCTCGGAGGCTGGAGGAGTGTTGTCGTATTCGCGCTTGATAAGAATCTCCGTGACTGTGTCATCGAAGAGCCGTAGACGGTTGAAATCAAGGCACAGGCAAAGGTCTCGTAGATCCTGATACCTCGTTTCTGCATCTGCGCGAGCTATCCGATCTGGATGCAGGGAGCCTTCAAAAGTGACTGTGACATGCCACTGAGACTGGGCGGAACTGGCGATGAAGCGAAGCGACCGTTTTCGAGGCTCCTGCCCACGCGTCCATTTGATTTCATGATACTGTTTGCGCTCAGGATTGAAACACAACGCTTTCTTCTGGATATCGGGCACCATTCGGTCAGAAGAGAGAGAGTAATTATGGAAGGTTTGTGGTGGTTGATTGATTGGTGAGTCAAACTTTACATAATCCAACGCGCCACACTTCACTTCACTTAATATCAACAAGACGGGAATATCACTTTGCGTAAGTCTTGTACGCAAGGAATCAACGGTTTACAGTAGGCAGCGAAATTCTCGTCCGCTTCCTTACCAAACTTGACTTCACTTGCGACTAAAACTGGCGATCCTATTTCAAACACCGCCTTCCCTTAGAGGGCACCACTTTACGAAGCTCCAAGATGCAAAAGGTTGAGGAAAAAAAAACCCCCACCTTTTAAAGTGCCTAAGTTAAGGAGTGATGGATTCCCCAATCTAGGATCTGAATTCCGAAATCATAACGCTTGAAATCACGAAAGCCGTATCAAGGTAGAGCATTCTAGAAGAGGATAGACGCGAACGGAACATCTCGCTATGTGCCACTCAGGACTACACTACAATATCACGCTGCTAACTTTTGTATTAAATACAGGACTACCGCTAGTCCTACGTGAAATCATCATCAAACCAGGGATCCTTCAGCAGTTCCTTCGCCGTTGGCCTATCCCTTAGATCCATCTTCATGATACTGTAGATGAAGTCTTGATCTCTGCTTGGTAGTTCCGTTTCGGAAACGCGGCTGAAAAGGCTCCATTCCTCCATAGGAATATTTCCCACTAACCACTCCGCCATCATAATGTTGTTCTCGTTGCCCTGGAATAACTCGTAGAACTTGTCTGGAAGTGGCCCAAAAAACCTGAACTGCTGAACCATGATGTGGAAACCGTAATCCTCGTGGTCGACCGTAATTCCTCTAGGAGGCCGAAGTACATGGAAGTCATCACCGTAGATCAAAGCTATCAGCTATAGCCTTGTGGTCAGCCTTGAACTGTGAGATAGTAGAATCTTACGTAAAGACCATAAGACTAGATATCTGTGGCAGTATTCCAACCAATAGGTAGGTCCATGGTTATCTCTGGGCTCCTCCAAATCGGAGCACCGACGGTGGCGCAGGACTTTGCGATTTCAGAGTCAACATGATACGCTGCACCGCAGCCTGCTAACTGGATATCAATAAATCGAATGGCTGGCTTGATATGACCATAGTTAACGAGGACATTATCGAGTTTCAGGTTTACGCAAGATTTAGTATCCTATACGAGCGGACTAAGCCATCCATATATCAGACAACCTACCAATATGAACGAAGCCATCTTCATGCAGCACGCTAAGAGTTCGAAGGACTCTTGAGGACGCTCTTAATGACGACTTGCTCCTGGCTCAGCGCATTCCTAGACGAGATGTGAATGCTTGCAAACGTTGAAAGTTGCGTAGACGTACTTTGCAAACCAGACAGTGTCTTGAATTTGTTTTGAGATAATGTACTCCCCAAACTTCCCTTTGAGAAGTTGACCTAGTTTGAAGAACGAGGACATCTTGACAAAATGCAAAAAAAAAGGAATTTGGGATTCCCGATTTCATAACCCTCCAGGACAGGAAGATTTTTTCAGGCTTAGCTTTCCACTAAGACTAGGTGAGCTCCTTCGCCAAGTGAAACCCAGAGAAGCGGCAACAGGACGTCTCCATTGGCTGGAAGCGGAAGTGGCTGGTATCCTCAATACCGACCGACAAATCTCGGCGATTATGGGAAGGCTGAGCATAATATTTGTCGAGGGGATATACGATCTGACTACTGACCATCTGAGTGGATATAACATCGAATGCAGCACATATGTACATTAACAATTATCTGTTTGTTTGTTTGTTTGTTTCCTATGTACTCCAAAAACTTCAACTCAGTCCAGTCGAGGACGTAATCGTATTCAAAACCACTGCGATGGAACAAATTGCGGAACAAGCGGCGTAGATAGGCGTAGTTGGGTGTCTTGTCAGGGCGAGGAGAGCGGATGTGCGTGAAATAGTTTTCGAACTCCGTTGGAATATCTTTGAGACCGTAGGGTGCGGCCGACTGCTTTCTCTCCAGGATCAGTTTCTCCTTCTGTCCCCCAGATGCCTTCAAACCCTGCCAAGGTAGCGATCCTCGAAGGAAGTACAAGAGGATGTATCCGAGCGATTCCATGTCATCGCAGGGAGACTGCTCTGAATTGCTGGGTTAGTGAGATGTTTTCCTTACAAATGTTCTTTACTCACCCTTTCCTAAGTGTGCGTTGATGCTGGCAAAACGTAGCGTGCCGACAATAGAATAAGCGTGCCTGTCATGAACCTCAATCTCCTTGGTCAATCCAATATCGGTGACATATATCGTGCTCCCTTGTGTGCCGTCACCCGCTAGTATATTATCGGGCTTAACATCTCCGTGGATGTACCCTTTGGAATGAATCTGTTGAAAGCGCGAGATGAGCTGGTCCGCAAGCAGTAGAACTGTCTTAAGCGAAAACTTCCGACCGCAATAGTTGAAGAGGTCTTCCAGATTTGGTCCGAGTAGCTCAAACGCCATCACCCGGTATTCGCACTCATGTCCATACCAGTATACTTGTGGGATGCCCGGCCCACCTGCAAGTGCTTTGTAGATTTCGAATTCGTTCTCGAGGTAGGAGGGGTCGCGTTCATTCTCGAGTTTTAAAGCAACTTCCTCTCTTGTTTGAAGGTCGTGTCCTGCGCACTAATTAGTCTCAACATACAGTATTGAATTTGTCCTTACCGTCGCAGGTAGAGGTCGCCGCTGACCTGTTAGGTTTTGGCATGGAGTTTGCTCACAGCAAGGCCTGGACGTATCTAGGCGTTTCGTCCCTCTACCAGGGGATCTTTCGAGGGCCACAACACCTGAGATACAGCGCTGGTGAAGATAATGGGGGCCCAGTTGATGGAGCTGTGATGCTGGAACATTTGGGGCAAAGAATCGTTTTTGTACAGGTGTATCCACACCGTGGTCCAAACCCGGTCGCACTTTCGTTATATGATTGCATGTCGGTCGTGAAGTTCAAAAGGAAACGTGGCGGAAGCGGTGCTGTACCTACAGGTAACTGTTAGCTTGAATGTCGCTCAATGCAACAAAGATGAAGTCACTCACAAGGTCGCAATAGTTACAACTGAATTGATTGAGAGCTTGCAGTTTTGAAGCTGAGTAGATTCCATAGCGCAATTTTAGACTAAGAGGGAAGAGGAGAACACAGGGTGTCATTTGCGGCGCAGCATACGAGGGTATATCATGACGGGGTCGCTGAACGCGGGCTGAGCGCGAATGCAAAAGCTCACGTGAGTCGTCAGGCTGAGGTCCGCGCAAGCACTCGGTAACAGACCCCACCTTAAGAGCGACTAGAAACTCCACCACGCCAGTCGATTGTGGTGCCCTGGGCCGCTTTATGGGCACCCAGTATATATAATATTCTACACCCAGTCTGCCTATTCGGCATACTGTACCTTTTTGGGCACGATGACCAGGTGGTGTAGAGCTTGCGCCTGACACCTACGCTGGCAGCCAGCTTCAGTGAGACTGGGAGGCGAAGAACTCCATCTTGGCTACTTGCACTGCAATCTAGTGCGCGCGACGACGCATTCGAACACGACGCAGCGACACTGCGGAACTTTTGCTTCATTTATCGACACCAATGGCACGTGCTTTGAGATGCATGCACTAGTGCAGTAGTTCATTAGTAACCTCTGTGCAGAGTCCCCAACAGGAGAGTATGAGAACTGGGCAGCATGTCAATATGTAGAAAGGGCTTTTGTTGCTTAACAGGCTAAGTACCTAGCTACGTAGTGGGGGATATCATTTTTCCTCTTTATCGGGAAAAAATACCGAAATATCATACTCTGGCAACGCCTCAATATCACACTTTAGAACGAGTCTGCATAAGACAATTGCTTGCTTTTTAGCCAGCTCCTGTGGAAGGTGAATTCCACCGCAGTTCTGTTCCCAAGTAAACGCTTCGATGCTATGGCCACCATCACTACTGTCGCCCGGCTTCACATGAAGTATGAAGGTGTCTCTACCTAACATAGCTCGAGTGAATGTAATAGATATGTTGCCGCTCTCACTCTGATCCGAGACCCAGATATGCCATTTGGTATCTTGATCTCTAGCCTGAAAGCCAGCTTTGAGCTTGGTGAGGTCAGCGTTGCTAATGCGTATGCCCCATGGTGTTGTTCCAGGCTCCTTCATGGCGGTTATGTGGGTTCCTTTGACCGTTAGCACAGATCGCGTAGGTTTGGCTAATTCAGTTACGTACTTCTAACAGCTGTAGGAGCAAGGTTTGTTTAGATAAGATTATTTGTGATATAGTCTGCTTATCTGTAGCAAGGTAAGGCAGTTGTAGAGTTGGGCGACAGCTACATATTTAAATTGATGTTGATTGCCTTCTGACTCTCCAACACCTTCTGACGTAATGTGGCGAGGACAAGCTAACTACAATAATGTCCGCGCTGACGTGGGAAACCAACATCTTGGAGCGTACCTGGAGGTGCGTGTATGATTAGGTTATTATCTTACTCATATTTCTCGTTCCTACCTGGTCCGAACTACTATTTGATCTTACTGCAACGAGCGCACGTGAATGACGTTAATTACGAGGTACGGAGTGTGAGGCTTGAATAAAACGTATTACAGCAGCCATCTATCGACGCTGTAGGCAGTATAACCTGAGGTAGAATAAGGGCATATGAGCAGCTTGAGATAATCTTATAGTCGTTACTGAGATAACACTGAGGATCAATCCTATGCCGTCTGATGAGCCTTGGATTCTTCAGACTGTGCCGTCTGATGTTCTACAGACTGTGCCGTGATTCTGCAGACTGTGCCGCTTGATGAGCTTCAGATTCTACAGACTGTGCCGTCTAATGAGACTCAGATTCTATACACACTGCCTTCTGATGCAGAAGCAAGGCTGTAAGTGCCCAGCGTTAGGAATGAAGCCGAATATAAAAGTTATGGGCTTCGCATGTCCAAATCATCACTACAATCAACCACTCTTCGCTACATCCAAACAACGCTTTACTACATCCAAACGACGAGCACCAAAATCGACGAACTCGCAAGCACTATTTCAAAATGCACAGCAATTCCTTCTTCATCTTCTTTAGTCTACTCACATCGCTCATAAGCGGTGTTGCAGCCCTCGGTACTCTCTACCGATGCGATACCCGCGATCCCGCTACTATCAAGGCAGGGGGAGGTTTCAAGTCTTGGGGTCGTGGTACGCCGACGCAAGCAAGATTAATTTCGCATACAGTGGCGGTGAATACTGACATCGACCCATTCATCGCTACCACGACTGATATGGAGTGTGGAGTGTTCGGGGACTATCGCTATACTCTCGATAGCTCTAAGATCACCAACAAAATCTGGGACGTTAACGCGGAGTACAAGAAGGCCGGCAAGATGAATCATGCCGAACACGAGATGGAACAGGCAGTGGAGTTCGAGATCCCCTGGGCGGCCGTTATTTCCGTTCATCACAAGAAAGGCGGTATGTTTGTGCCTATGGCCATGCCAGCTAAGCGGGCTCCATTCGCCCATGATGCGCGTGCCCGTCTCGAGAGAATCTAGACGAATAAACAGGAAACTGCATGTGCCAGCTAGGGGGGATGGTACTCTGGATGATATTGTTAAGCAAGGCTCAACGCCTAACGGGATGGACTTGATTTTTGTATATTGGGCGTTGGCGTTACGATAAGTACTCTTTTAGGTACAAACAATAGACATATCTGGCTTGTATTTGAAACTCCTCCTTGGAGCAATTTCCTTAACTAGTCTTCTGCCTTATGTAAGAATACTGCTTCACAAGAGTGGGTAGTTACACATATGTAGTAGGTGGAGGACAGGACGGTGTATATTGTAATGGATAGACGAATCGTTACCCTTCTAGTTTATATACGCCTAGCCTAACGGCCCCGTGACTGTCTCAACTTGGCCCAATATGGCTTGCACTAGGGCCAACAGGACCGTTGCCTGACACCCTAACTACTATCCCATGCACCGCCAACATCGCCCTGGCACGGGCCATAGGTATGAGGATGGCCAATCGGATGAATTGCTCGGAACCGACAGAACACCAAAAATTACGCTTCTGTAGAGTAAATTTGTATAGTAGATTCATTTGTAGAAGTATTAAGATAGTTTTACATAATACTTGAGCTTGATTTTGTGTCCGTCAATTTGATTGTTTGATGCCGGCGGAGATGCTCCTCCCAGCACTCAGCATTGACTTCTGGCCTACACAGAGGCGTCCTACAACTCTGATAGCCATATTGAGTACGTGGAGGACGCCGAGATCCATGGGGTAGGCGTGAATTGCTTGTAACTTGGCTTAGAGGGCCAGGTGGGAGTTTCTTATGCGGCGTACGCCCAGCTTCAGCACAAGCTACACAACCTTTACCCTTAGCAAATAGCTTTATAGACGCATGAGAGCTCTTGTTGGCGCTCTCTCCAGTAACAACAACCTCGTTAAGTCTCTGACGTTTGTTTGATCCTCGAGTATGGCGGCCACCACGTTCAAATAGCTGCTTAATGAGCTTAGATAGAAACGTCTTGTGGCCGCCACGTTCGGCAGGCTGAGTAGAGGGGCACGAGGACAGCCTGTAACAGTTGTTGAGCGTCAGATATAGCAAAAAGTACTACAGGGGTCGCTAGGTACGCTGGCGAACCTGCTGAACTGAGTAGTGGCTTTTTACTTGATCCAAGCGATTAACCTCAGCTTGTAATCACTGACACAAGACAGCAATTGAAGGAATCAGATACTCACGATACACCCAAAATTCGAATTAAACTTATAATAAGACAAGAAAAAATGCCCTAGTTAATAATTGATGGTCGAGAATAAACTTAGTTTTAGATTAAAGCGCCATTGGTGATGGTTCTTCTGAAATGACTACGCTACCTCTGATTTCAGGAAGGACGAACACTGTACGGAAGCAGGGAGCAATTAGAGTGTACCAAACTAAGGCTACAGTATGCAATAATTCCAATATCGATCTATACAGGAAGCGAAAGAGGCCAAAGAGCCAAACTCCATGCCTCAGCATCCGGTCTATCGGAACTAGAACAAAAGCCTCCCTCTACAAAGGGTAAGATTCCTGTGCTCGTCCCCATTGCAGGATAAACCCTCGTTGTAATAGCTGTGCGCTTGTTTACAAAGATCTGTAAAACACTGCAATCATACAGAACATGAAAGTTTAAAGTCTCCAGTCTCCGCTTTCCGGTAGGGTGACCGTCTTTGTCGAATTCTCTAAAGGCAAAGAGGGTATGAGGCGCTTCCTCTCGGCATCTTCGAACTCCGGATTGGTGACTGGATCGACTGCGGTCGACAATGATGATTTCTAGCTTAGGATCAAAATAGACCCTTGTATATTCCGCTTAGGAACATGTGTTAGCGAGTGAAACTTCTTCCATGTAATATGCATTCTTACTTGGTGAATGTTTAATGTCAAATCCCAATTTTGTAGTGTCTCCAATGAAATTGAATGTCATCTTCATTTCCCACTGCGACCAGGCCTCGGGGAAAGTAAAAGGAACGCCAAGGCTTCTTGTCAGATCTTCCTTTGGAGAGAACTTACAGCCACGCAATTTGCGTAACCGAGAGTCCGGCACGGCGCATAGACTGACTATGGTAAAGCTTGAGCCATCTTCATCCTCAGGAATCAGTTCAATAGAGCCGATAGACCGGAGTGGGCATGATAGAGTTCCTAAAACGGATGATAAGACGTGCAACTTTACAACTCTTGGCAAGGAAACGACACCAGCCCAACCCTGCTGTTGCCGGACCTCCGATTCCAGGTCATCTTCAAGAATCCAGCCATATATAACTTGCTGTTGCGTCTGCGGATCCCAGAATGAGTTGCCAGCATAGTAGGCACCGTGATCCAAAATCCCACCAAATCGATATTTCATATGTACATCCAGGGCCTGCTCGAGCGAGCCACAAATCCACATTTGTGCATTAGTAGAACGAGAATTGCCTTTCGTGCGTATGTCTTCTGCTGTGGCTAGACGGCCCTCAACGCCACAAATAAGAAAGTCCCGGGATATGCAGCCATCCATACTTGTAAGAGATAAAAAGTTGCTCACCTCCCAATTGACGCCGAAATCTCCTGTCCATCTTGGGGAAGGACAAAAGTTCAGGCCAGGAGTGATCAATGGCCCCAGGTATTGCCATGCATCAAGCGCATGAGCATCAACCCGATAAAGAAACGCGGTTGGTGTCGTCCCTCGAATACCTCCCGCTACAACAGCATACATAAATTTGGTGTCCTCCTTAGCTCTATGTTGGGTGACAAGTTTGTCCATGGATGGCCAAGGAGCAACGAATGGATCTCGCCATCCGGTTACGTCTATGCCCTGAGGAGGCTCTGCAAGAATGGGATTGTTCCGGTGTCTTGTCCATGTTTTCCCAGAGTCATTCGATATAGCCAGAGCCACCGCCTCGGACGTTCGGACATATGGCCGGGTATGATGGATGGGGAGATGAGATACTGATGTATAAACGGCGGTTAGATAACTATTTTCTGCGCCGTCAATCGTAGTCGGTACTAGGCAGCCAGTGAATACACCACTAGGATCATGCCGCGGTGACGGCTGCATCGATGGGTAGTCTGAAATTTCCCAAGAGAGAAGATCATGAGATAATGCTGCGCCCCAGGAGATGTTGCCCCACTCTGTGCTGTTTGGATTCCACTGAAAGCCCAAATGGTAAACATTGTTGACCGGGTCGTATCCAGGTGCACATGGATCATTGAGCCAACCGCGGGGAGCCGTGATATGGAGACGAGGTCGCCATCGTTTGCTTGGTTCAGGTGTTGTATCGATGTTTAGAGCGGTTGAAGAAATGCTCACAATTGGCACTTTCCGATTTACCAGCGTAGTAGTTGGACCGGCAATCGATAGAATTTGTGAAGTCATCACGCCAGATATTTGAAATGGGAGAAAGTGGGAGAAACAACCTGTGGGCTCCAGATCAATGAGGAAACCTAACTACTAAGACGCTATTCTAAGCATCCACAATGGCATTGCCTGATGAGAGCCGTCTCTCGGTGCCCGTCGTAGTCCATGGTCAAGGCTTTAGAAACCCTGGTAACCTCGACGTCGTAATCTGGGATATTGCAAGAAAGGGTATAGCTTAAATAAGAGGGGTTCGTGGCAGAATGCATATGAGGCGTTTTAGTGGTTCTTGAAGGCTTCCGGGAATTTGCTAGAAAGGGTTAGAAGATGCGGTGGACCGATGCTTCGATGACCCCGGCAGTTGCCCCGTGGGGCTAAAAGGAGTCACGTGCTAATTGAACACCAGCCCCGTGCAGGTCCAGGAGCTTGTCCGGCCGCACCCCAACCAACAGCTTATCGAAACAACGTAGTGATTTCATGCATTACTGTTCTGCGTCCGAGGGTCTCCTGGCCTTTCTACATTCCAGGCACAATGGGCGAGCAAGTCATCTTCGATAAATCCCTGGTCCGGACTGTGCAATCAAGATCATGCGATCAGTGTTTTGTGCACAAATGCAAAGTAGGTCCACGTGTCAAACGATGTTTTAATCGTCATTGTGTCTGATCTCACCTATTTTGGCAGTGCAGTCGACATGCGCCGTGCCAAACATGTGTTGCAAGCCAGAGAATATGTACATACAAGCGCCAATCTCAGTATCGTCGGCACACTCAATCCATGTAAGCTTCATCCTCTCCATGACTGCTCTATAGAAACTGTTTTCATCCTAAAAGTGACTGTGCTATTCACCTCACGCCAAGGGCCTTGCAAATACATTGCTAGCTGCAATGCTAATAGCTGTGTAGAGCTAGTCGACGATCACACCCTGCCGAGTCTCCTCCGAGTCCCACGACAGTCGAGGCCCCAAATACTAATAGTTTCGTTGAGGAGGTCTTTCAAAATGATGAGGCGGATTCTTCACCAGAGATGATCGATACGCATAATGTTGTTACCATTGATGGAGCAGGCGAAATGTTCAACGACCTACTCACCTCTATTGACGAAGATTCGAACTTTAACAGTTTTGAATGGGTCAAGCTCAATTTACCGACCGATATGATGATGATGCAAGATGAAATTGGTCAACTCGGCAATTTCTCTTCACTATTGGGGGACATCACACCAGAGCCATTTCAAAGCATGCCATGGCCAATCGATGTTCAGGATTTTGGATACTCCACAGGTGCCAACCTCCAGGTCGCGCCCACTGATGTACCAGAGAATATTTCGCATATTATCAATCTCTTTCTTGATCGACTGCATCCATCAATGCCCTTTTTCAAGCGCTCCTACCTCATTGACAATATCCGCACAAAACGGTACTTACATGATCAGCCATTCAATGCTCTAATACACGCAATCAGCGCCTTGGCTGTCTTTCAAATGGTACAAAAAGGTTCTGAGAAAATTTGTTCGTCGGATCAAATTGGTAAAGCCGAGTGTTTGCTCGCTGAGGCTGTGCGTCTGCATTCTCACGCCGATTTCGGAGAAAACCCAGTTCTTGAACATGTTCTTACAAGTGTGTTCCTATTTGGATGTCAATTTTCTAAAGGTAATCATCGCGCTGCCAGATTCCGCCTCCGTGAAGCAGTTACCCTCGGCGAAACGATGGGTCTGGACGATCCACAAACGTATGGGAATATCACCAGGGATGAAAAGGACAGAAGATTGAGAACTTTTCTTTGTCTGACAGTGATTCATCGGTATGTGACCATCTAGTCATGACTGTCTGCCTCCTCCACCGTCTTAACTAATCTGTTATTTCAGTGTTTACGCGATTCAAAGGAACAATCCTGTAAATGATTACCTTCTTACTAGCAGGCGCCTTCATATGGTCCGCAATATGTTGAAGCAAATATCTATGAACTCAGACCAGCCGGAGGTAAAAGTGATCGCAGGCCTGTGCTATATGGTCGATTTGATAGACTTTGTCGACTCCACATTCGTCAAATGCTGGAGAGACCAATGCTGGAGCGAATCGAATCCTAACCACGTTTCATCTAAAGGAATTTCTACCCTACTTCAGCGGTACACAGCCCCTATCATCATGCGAGAATCACCAAACGACGCTCAACGAGCAGATGTCCTCATTACCCGGCATTGGATTTGTCACATTCTCTGGAATGTAGGCTCGAGGCATGGATTTATGCATGAGGAGAACTCAGTGATTCAGATGAGGCCAGATTATGCACTGACGATTGCATTTGATTGCATCGAGACGTGCGAATCCCTTGACATAGCCTGCTTGGAATGCCATGGGATCGGACTGGTAAGTAACACACCGTGCATACAAATTTCTGGTTGCTGTAGCTCAAAGGAACAAAAGGTTGAAAAGCTCTACGATATCGTGACAAGTGCCATCAAGGCGACGCAGCCAACCGAAGTCGTGCCTATAAGGCCACCACATTTGCAAAGCTCTGTGCTCAGTCAAAGCCGTGATACTTCAAGAATGCGGCCAGTGGCAATATTAATTGATTCCATTTCAAATAAAAGAGCAGAAGATTCTTGGAACGATGATATAGCTTCGAGATCAACTACTCCAAGTTTAGCCGAGTTTGCGAACCGATTTCTTGCCATTTTTGCCACATTCCGTGGCGGAAAGCATCCGTACCTGAAGCCATATATGCGAATACTTTGTGAACTGGACCTTCGCTGAGTAGCCGTGCATTTCGGTTGTCAAATGTGGGCAAGATTTTCCATGTTCTGGTCACAATACCATGTCTAGCTCCGCTCTGCTACGAGAGGCAATATAAGGCCAGTAACGGGCAAAATTGTATTAACTGGAACTAGGCCATCCAAAAAGACCTTCGATAGGTTTGTGAAACTAGACGTAGTGCAATAACTGCCTACAAATGAGAAACCCTCTTACTAATTATTACACACAGGCCATCGTTCCGACCTAAAAAATCGTAACTGAAATTTGCTGAAGATCAAACTGCAAGCTTTAGCCTTTACTAGAGGCTATCTGAGCCTTCCACTTCCATTTCACATTTCCTCGACTGCCACAATGGAGTATCCTATAGCTTCTCAGTCTCCGTCACGTCCACTCCGGCTTTGCCCTCGTTCATGATATTTTCAATGTTTACGTGGCATATGTAATCTGCATCGACGTTAGCTGAGGTCATTCTGATGAGATTGATGGTGCTGGGTGTCCTTACTCTTGAATTTCCGCGCCGGAACGCGCGCCTCAAACATCTCATCTAGTTCAGCCGGGGTGCGTCCCTTCGTCTCGGGGAACCAGAAAAAGGTTACAAAACAGCATCCAAACATCCAGCCTGCGAAGATAAGATAGGTCTTGGGTCCAAGGTTTCCACTGTATTTTTTTGTTAGTATTGTTGCAATTGGTAAAAAGCACTGGGATAGCCGAATATGGTGACTTACGGAGCATTGGCAATATACGGCATGATGTATTGCACAACAGTCGAGAAGCACGCCAAAACGAAGAACGAAAAGGCACTCGTCTTATTTCGCAATCGAGCAGTTGGCATTTCTCCCGAAACGACGTATGTAAGCGGCCCGAAGCCTGCCGCAAAGAAGAAGGCAAACATGCAGCAGAATGCAGCAATGGCCCGGCTGATATTTTGATTGTGGAGGTAGTTAGTGAATCCCAATACGCCAATTACCAGATTTATAATGAACAGGATGACAAATGTAGTGAGAGCCAATGGGCGTCGACCGAATGCATCCACTACGAACAGGCCAGCTATCGCGCCGCCAAATGCCAGTATCGAGGTTGCTAGGGCGAGAAGGAAGGGACTGATATCGCTACCAATGGTAGCGAGGAAGATAGTAGCATAGTTGGTAGCGAACACGATACCAGAAAGCTGTTGCATATTGCCGATGCTGAGTGCTAGCATCGTTCGTCGCAGGTTAACACCTTTGAAGATGTGCGTCCATGGTACATGGACTTCTTCGGCCCTAAGCGCCGCTTGTGCTTTCAATGCCACGAACTCAGCCTCGATTTCCTGCTCATGGTATCCTCTTCGTATCATCCGTAGGCTCTTCAGCGCTCGCGAGTCTTCGCTGCGCGTCAGGTAGAATGTAGGCGAATCTTCTGTGAAGTAAAGGCCTGCGATGAGAACAACTGGAAAGGCGATCTGCAAACCCATGGGAAATCGAAACGAAAATGGCGTCATGTCGGTACTGACGGCCCAATTAATCCCGTTAGAGAGTACCGCTGCGGCATCGATAGTGACGATGGAGAGACCAATGAGTGATCCTCGTAATTCGTTGGGTGAGATCTCGGCTAGAAAGGTTGAGCCCATTACGATGAAAAGGAAGATGGCCGCATTCGCAAACCAACGTCCAATGACTAATTGCGCCATGCCAAAGGAAGCGGTTTGAATAGCTGCGGCTACAGCACTAATGAGGCATCCGAGTAAGAGAGTTTTGCGTCGTCCCCATTTGTCTCCGCAATATGCAGCCAGAGGGAGCCCAAGAAGGCAGCCAGTTGTAGGAACTGCTGTCATAACGCTGATATCGGTTGAAGTGAGAACTCGGCCAATGGGAGTGTACCCAGTACCAAATTGATGAACAAAAGGTTTCATGGCGAGAATACCACCCATGACGGAGCCATCGAAGCCAAAAGTAAAGAACACAAGCGCAAGCATGACGCTGGAAAAGATCAATCGTGGATTGTGGATGACGTGCGAAGTCCAAGGTCGACGCTGGATCACAGGACGTGCCTCATTTGCAGTAGATGCCTCCATAGCGTCAAAGTGAGGTAGAGTAATAGGATAGTTAGCTCAAATGCGCTTGGACGCTTTTTGATTATGTTGACCAAGCATGTCCTTATGTATGATTGATTTTCAGGTACTAACGCTGTCCCCAGGTTTTCCCCAGCCCTGTTATCCAAGGGGTCAGGATTGGGAATATTGCGGGGAGATGGTCAGAGCGCCACCAGGATCGAAGCATGGAAAATGATCCTTTGGAGGCATTTCCCGGACTGCGCGAGAGTCAGTCGCTGTACTATTCTTTCGCTCATGGGGATTGTCCATTTTGAGTATAGATCCACCTGAGATATCCCGTTTTGGGTATGGCCAGACAAAATTGCCGAACTGAGGATCCGAACGCCGAGGAAAACCACCGCAAGCTGGGTGAGCATGCACCTCTAGCACAACGTACAAAAGCCGGCTGTTGCACGAGTTCCCCATGTTAGAAAGATGCCAGTAGAGAATATATACTCTAAAATAGCCTCTTCGAGAATTGTTGAGCCATCATGAATGATCGACAGTGCTGAACTCCAAAGATAAAGACGCCCATCATGACTGTTGCTCAAGGAGATGCCCTTGACTCCTTTCCACAATACAAATTTAACCACAAAGACCTCGGGGAGCTCATTGGTCTTGCGAGGGGGGACGACATTGTTCAATTTCGCGGCATCCCATTTGCCACGATCGCCGCACGATATCGTCAGGCGCGGCTTTTGGAATCACTACCACAACAGCCATTTGATGCGAGAAGACCTGGGTAAGTTTTAACCCACCCTCATTTTACAGATTTTGCACTAGTAGATATTAACATTGCAGCAGTCCGTATTGTCCACAGCCATTGCTCCCATTCCCGTCATACTGGGAAGGAGCATTACCAGCTGATTTCCCTTCATTGACTGCCCCTTCCCAAGACGAATTCAACTGCCTTAACCTCAGCATCACCGTTCCTCGGACCAGTGTTGAGACCTCTTCTGCGCAAGGTCTCCCTGTCTTGTTCTTTATACACGGTGGAGCATTCATTGGTGGAAGTCAATCCATTCAACTTGCTGGGCGCGAGATCTACGATGCAACGAATCTCATACGCGCAAGTGTAGCCCGAGGTCAACCCATTGTAGTCGTTACTTGCAATTACCGCGTGGGCCCGCTCGGTTTTCTTGCGTCCGAGGAGCTCACGACTTTCAACAAGAAACACGGTGAACCGATCGGAAACTATGGACTCCACGATCAGCGGCAAGCACTAGAATGGTGCCATAAATTCATCTCCGGATTTGGTGGTGACGTAGAAAATGTGACTATTCAAGGCACAAGTGCTGGAGGTAGCTCAGCGCACTATTTGAGTACCTTTCCAGCCCGCAAATTCAAGAGGGCAATTTTAGCGAGTGGGACGCTGACGGGTATTGGGCCCATGCCCATGCCCTATCAACAGGAGAAATTCAATGCATACGTATCCAGGCATTCTAGTGAGAAGAATGGGTTCGACAGCGATTCAGTTGCGCTATTGCAATCCATCCCCGTTGAGGAACTGGTGAAACCAGTCTCGGCTGGTATATATCACCCGTTCATCGATGGCGACTGGATACTAGGGTCCACAATGCAGAGTGTTTGCAGTGTATATAAAGAAGTAACCGTACCAGATCTCATGATCGGAGCTTGCGATTTTGAGGTTAGTTTTTTTACCGTCTTTTCTGGTATCCTCGCATGTACGGTATTAACAATAATTCACAGGCTGATCTGTCCCAATTGCTCCTCGTAGACGACATAGTGACAATGAAACCGGCACCTGACAGCAGGATGCGCACAACAATATTCGATCTTGTTTCATCAAATGGCATGATTATCTCACCAGATACATTTCCAGATGCACACCCTACTGTCACAGACGGGTACAACATCAGCTCGTCCCTCGAACATCCTTCCTCCGCCATGTACCAGTGGGCAGATCTACTAGCTGATGTGGCGTTCCGAGTCCCGCCCCTCCACATCGCAGCTCACCACCCCGCTAATGTCCTCATCTACGGAATCCGCTGCAAAAATCCATACGCAGGGTGGAGTTGGTCATTTGGCCGTGCCAATCATGCAGTCAATGATGTGTTCCTCTTCGATGTAGCGCCCGACCTTATGGCAAAGGATTTGCAGACTTCGCATGCAGGCAACGTGGCGCAGATCCGAGCTGCTTGGTTGGACTTTTGTTATGGAAAACTACCATGGGCACCATATCGACAAGGTGATGATAGGCTGGGGCCAATGCACGTTTTTGAACATGGAGAAAAAGGAAGAGATGCAGAAAGCTTGGAAGATGCAGTGGGCAACAAAGCTGCAGGGCAATGGAGAGCAATTCTGGATGCAAATATGCCGTAGCTAGAATGAGATATTTGTTGCTCTTAGCAAACATGATAGCTGATCACGTTTGGGATCCCGCCTTCTAGATTTAGGACACTCCATTAGGTCAATCTTCCTGCACCGACTGCCGCTGTCTAAAATTTACGCTGGCTAGCTCCAGGTCTTTTGCGTTCTCTGTCTTCTCGTGCATGCGTACTTGACGTAAATGCTATGCAAATGTTTCATCTATTACATGGCACCATCATCATCATCTGGTTGATGATTGGTTTCACGAAGCTATGTGTTAACATGCGGCAAACTCAGTATGGTGTGAGGGACATGCAAGAGTGAGGGGGTAGATGATGTTCCACCAATAATACCGCCCCAGTTGCACTGTCATTTTACTATGCAGCTAAAAATTGGTAAGTTCCTCGTCGCTCGTTTTCAGAAATCATCCATTGTGCTCACAGGCGACTTTCAGTTGTTTCGGTGCATACAATTCTAGTGTCGGGAGTGCCTTGACGACGGGCGATTATGGAATTTTCTTCTCAAGGAACAAGAAATGTGAAGAAACGTAACTTAGCACTTGTTACTCTGGTTCATGTACAGCATAGAGCGTCAGAGGGTAGCGATAGCACTTCCGAAAAGAGATTTCATGTCCGCCAGGCGATATGGAAGTGATTGTCAAATTTGTATCCCGTGCATTTTATGGGGCGACCGTATCAGTCTAGTTTTCCAAGAAAGCTAATTCTTAACTCAAGGATACTAATTAACATCTTTTCCTTCGACTACGTCTCTTGCGAAGCTTTTATCTAGGCCCAGCATTAATCATGGCGAGAAATGCATCAAGTTACACAATAAAATCCCGTGCCGGTCACGATGCTTCCCAGTTCGAGATATCTTCCAACATTGTTCTAGAAATTGTTATGACTTCCTTCCTTCCCAGTCAACAGTAGCTACCGGTGCTAGCGCCTTGGCACTCTCATGGTATATACCGGAGTTGCCCACTAGTTCGAACAATCGGCCTTGTTTCCCACTTTTACAGCTCTCCTTTTGTACCACGCCACTGCAGCTGTGACAGAAATAGCCCCTAGGCCCAAATGAAGGGGCAAGAACTCAGCAAAGTGCCGCGAAAGTAGAGAAATAGGAAGGGATCGGAAACTGATTTCATGATGAACCTTTTAGTCTTATCCAGTCAATTTAAAAGATTCGTGTCAAAGGGACGATACCGATTGAAGCTAGAAGCTTCGAAATATGTCTATGTCCGCTAAATATTGTATATTTTCACATGATGTCTCTTCGACGATGCTCCCATATTTCACCGAGTTATAGAGTGTAGAGTAACCGTGCTTATTCAAAACATAAATAAGCTTTAGCCACATGCACTGTACGGGGGTGGCGTCTTAAATCCTACTTGACCTCGATTCATGTTTCTCGGCGAACGGGTGAAAGTTTCCGAGGCAGTTTTGAGCATGGGCTCTTCGGGTGGAATCAGACTGATATCTGCTTTTCGCGCTAGTCAACACCTGAGGATAGGATCCTTGGTATATGGTAAGTGGGTCATTCATTTTCAAATATTAAGCTTTTGATACTTTCAGAAATCCGCCGGTTTGGGTCAAAGTGCTGCGACACTTCAACAATGGGGAATGTTAATACGAAAAAACATTGTTCTCAATGAACAAATGTTAGGTCCTCAACAAGTGGACTACGTGGATGTGAGACAAATTCACCATGCAATACTTCTGAGACTATAACCTGTCGCTAAATGTTATACACGAATTATACGTCACGTCGCAGAAATCGATTATTTTGAAGGGATAAAATTGTTGACAGACTGACTATTACGCCTTTGGCGTGCCTAAGGTCCTGAACTTATCGTAGTCCCCTTGGCTGATATCTCATACGATACCAGACTGGTGTCATCCGCGCTCTGGCTGTATCTTACTGTAGATGACGTTTTGATGATGATATTATTTCCATTTCCGAATGATGCCGACTGCGGTGACAAATACGAGTCCAGTTTTGAAAGATGACGTCTCAATCTTTCGCTTCTATCTAGATCACCGAGTTCGTTATCGCCTCTATAGTTTTGGTATTGGCCATTACGAGCCGAAGAACTATGTAAAATAGGGAATATCTTCATGAAAATCAACCGTAGTGTTGGCAAGCAAGCACTAAAGACAACAAGTTAGTGAATCTCCAAAATCTAATCGCAAGGTAAGGACTTTACCATATGATGCCCACACCCACCTCGATCGTACTCCAGAGTGTTGCTTCGGCGAGAGCCCAGCTCACGTTGCTTGACCTGCTTAATAGAGAGTGTAGGCGGAGAATGCTAACAATGGTAACAAAAGTACCAACAGCAAACATGAATGCGACACTAACTTTCTGCTTCCAATACATTTTCAGGCCCCAAAGTTGCCAAAGAGGTATTCCAAGACTCCAAAAGTCTAATGCTATACTTATTCCAGCGTTTGAAAGCGGAAAATTATTGATGTTCACACACTTTCCTTGGTGACGATCGTGCCATTTAGTCCAGAAAAAGTTGATAGGGCGGCATTGGAAGATACTAACGACAGCAAATGCGACCCCATAACATACTGTGAAGGCGACCGTTGCCCATAGGATACGTTTAACACCCTGACTAGGGAATACCCTGATGTAAAAAAATACCAATGAGAGCTTCAACAGTGCAAGGTCTATGAAATATAATATCGTTATAAAATAAAAGCTTCTCAGCATTTCGGTGATCTGGTCCGGTGTCAAAGTCCAGATATCTCTGCCAAGTCCATTTGGGACCGCTACGGCAACAATGACGGCGGCACTAGATACGCCGACAATCATTGTTGCGACGATGGTCCAATCGTCCAGCCCGATGCCGTGTTTCTCGATTATTCTGAATGCAATGCGAGCGATAACGGCAAGGACGCCAAGAGTGACCATAACGTATGATGTTGTGATGAGCTCTGATCCGCGGTTTCTAACGGATAATCCGCACTTTGTAGAACTGATATTCTGCATCACTAAATTTCCGTCAATTGATGAGTACGCTATCGAAGGATGAAGAACAGTGCATACCTAACGCCTCTTTTACTGAACACTTCGCAATCACACATAATGTGACACTTTGTTGGAACTTATCATTCTTGCAAGCACACTCGAGATCTGTCGGGCTACAGATGTTGGCTGAGAACGATTCGACAAGACATAGCAACTGGTGCGGATCAGCAACGTTGAAACGGTGAGGTGAAGCTAGCATGCACTTACACCACACGGAGGAAATTCTGATGCGGTATTTGCCTGTTGTGCTGACGAAATGCGACCGAAGCCGAGCACGAAGAGAAACAGTAGCAAGCGCGTGAAAGGACCCATGTCAATGATGTTGTGTGACGCTCAGCATACTGAGAGTAGATCACTTGTAAGCTGTGCCCCTGTCTGCGGCGGGACCTCGTAGGAATAAACGAAGACTGCAAAAAGAGGCGGGAGTCGATGAGATGTTGAAGGAATACCCATTCCAGCGCACGGCAAAAGCGTGTCGCCTCACGTGTCATGTCCATTGTCGTCCTAATCACTTCAAAGGTTCCGATAAAAGCCAACGATGTTAGGGGCAGCCTGTCTGTGACATTCATCTTGCATGGTGATATTATCACAGGAATACGAGCAAGAAGTGGAGAAGATAATACCGATCGTTGCCTGAAGCGTCATGTTGGGGCTGGGAGCCGTCAGGGAGCTGTCAGGTTTTGTGCTAAGCGACGAATCACCACATCGCATGACTTGATTGGACAAACTTTATTTCTGAAGGCGGACGAACCATTGGGTCACGACCCAACTCAAACGTGGGTTTGGTCATATCTAGATCAGTTCTCGGCAAACGGTTATTGAGCCGTGAACCTGCTGAGACCGGGGCTTTCTCGGCCTGGGCTAATGGGAATAATCTCGATCTGTTGCGATGTTATCCCTTTACTAGGGGGGTGCACAAATGGGTGAATAGTGGGCCTATGAATCTTCTACATATATCAACAAGAATCGATGACTTTCCATATCTGTGCGTAGAGGCCCCCTTGTAGTTGCTGGAGGTTGCCCTCGCGTGACTGGCCAATAAGAACGCGTGCCCGATGCATGCTACCCCCCTATCATAGCCAAAAGTCTGCTCCACTTCCGTATCGGCTTTCTCTGGGGGGCAGCCAATAGATACATGAGATCAAGCTGAGTCCATCTACGGAGGACCTGTCTGAAGCCACAAAAACGCCACCTCGGCCCAACACCGGCACTAATATCCTTGGCGTAGATTTTCTTTCGTGAGCTCCTTGATGAGGCTGGTAATACTTTATATCTTCCTTTTGTAAGGTTTCTTTGTCGTGATGGCTCCCTAAGGTCCTGTAACAAATGCTCCTACGCGTTTAATGATTATTACTTTAAAGCCTATAATGACAGAGGAGTAGGGGTTGACTACAGCTATAAGGAGGATAGGTCTATACAAGAAGCCTTAATGGAGATGGACTAAAAAGAATAGGAAGCTTATACGAGGAGTAGGAGTGGGTATTAATTGGTAGAGATGTCAGTCGTGCGTACTTCTCCCTAAGCTTCTCCCCTTTGCTAAAGAGTGTATAAAAGATAGGCCTTAGACTATAGTGATGGAGGACAAGGCACCTGCCTACGCTTATCACTATTAGGAGGTCGTTTATTCAATTTACCACGTCTAGAAGATGCTTTCGTGTAGCAACTCTCCTAACTGTAATTGTATTGAGCCTTGCTGGTTCTACATAAAGAGAGAGACTACGAAGAAAGGAGCTCCTCATTTAAGGGCTGAGGCTTATCGAGTGTGGGAGAAATATTGGAGAGACCTCCTACAAAAGAAGATTCAATCATGGGTTAAGCGTATCCTCATCCACATCCCAGAAATCATTAAGTTAGAAGGTGGCAACGAGTATATAGAGGGCAGGAGGTTCAGGGCAAAGGCAGATTGAGAGAGAGATCAGCGTTTTGGGTGGCGTTGTGGCGTTCCCCTGTCAGACATGACTTTTGAAACGGTCCTCCGTACCGGTACGCACCTACCTAGGCACTCACTTTGTAAGTTTTCACGGCCCCAAGGAGTTATACGAAAGTAAGTTTGCCAACACATACTGTGTATGTTTGCAGGGCGCTGTCTCTCTGCAATGAACTTACACGACGAACTTAATCAACTTTGATCGAGGGCCTTACTTGCTTTAGTAAACATATCAGTACGTGAATAGTATAGCTAACACAGCATTCCAGCAAGTACTGGTAGGTCAGTCATGGATTGGGCAGCGACATCTACTGTTACATACATAGTCCTGTTCAGTTTACCAAGGCGTTCCACGGCCCACACCTAGGTTACTATGTGGTTCGGTAGTTGTTGACAGTGCGCAGACACGCATGAAACATGGTATCAAAGATGAATACCTAGCTATGGACCTATCCTTCATACAAGGCCGAAGGAGGAAGGATATCGTTGCGCTATCCAAGTAAGATGAATAGAACTGAGAATTTAGTGTTAGCAAAGGCCCAAATGGGCTGCGATAGCTCACAGCTGGCAAGGTTATCCTACATATGCCTTCCAGACATGAAAACCTCATGGCTCTCAGTCTAATCATTCGTAAATCTTATAAGCTAAAACGAAGTCGTGCATAATTCAAACAAGGGTGATACTAGTACGGAAGGCCGTGAAATGCAAGGAACAAGCAGGCGTAAATAAGATGCAGGATGCTCGCCGTCCGGGCGAAGATGCACCGTATCTTAGCCGTGGCCAAAATCTAAATGGCCAATATTTAGCTTAACAATAGGTTTCATCCTATGAAGGAAATCAAGAATAAAAAGCACTTATCAATATATTGGCAAATTACCTCTTTAGGAAGGAACCCTGTATCTTTTTTTCTCGAGTATGGTGCATTCAAAACATATTATGTACAGCTTCAAAACAGGTGCTTCTCATGTGCGCACAAGAAGAGGCCACGCACTCTGTATTAAATTAGCTTGATATGTTTGGTACACAAAACACGATTTATCAAGAGGCAGGCTTTCCAGAGAGTAATTTTCAAATGCGACAGCAGGCGTCCTAAGTAATAAAAAAAAGGCCCGTAAACGATTGCGCAATCCATCAAACCCCTGTTTGGCGTACGCGAAGTCCCAACCTCGGAGATACACGCAAGTGCAATATGGGGTACCGATATTGTATGCTCAAGCAGCCTTGCATGCCACCTCCTTCTCCTTTGCCAAATACGATTCAACCTCCCCCTAAGTCCCTCCTCCATGCTCACTCTCGGCTCATACCCGAGCCTCTTTCTCGCCTTTGTGATATCAAACGTACGCTGCTGTGCCGTATATCTGAGCATTCGTGTGGTGACAGTTACCGTTTTGCCAAACGACACCATCCAATAAATCCTCTTCCAGATAGCAAGGAAGAAGCAGGCCACTTCCATGCTTATCACTCGAACGTCTTTCTTTTCGATAGGATAGCCAGCCTCTGTTGCTATAAAACGTACCACATCCCAAAACTACCTAGGATCCCCATTGGCGAGATTGAAAACTTGGCCATCGATGCGGTCACTTTCAGGCATGGGCCTAGACGAGTTTGCAGCATGAATTCATTCAGTTTCGGAACTCCGGGTTTATTTCGAGCATTTACCTTCGCTGTGATAACATGGCCCTCTGCTGCGTTGCCCGCATATATGAAATCGTATAGGTTTGTATTTGCTCCGACTTAGATCTTTGTTCTTCCAGGTCTTGCCATTTCAATGAAATGTTTGGTGATGACTACATCGCCTTCACCAAACAATGTAGGAAGCCTAATCACGGTGGTGAGAAGCCCCTTTTCTCAGTTAGCTTTTGTCAATAGAACTTCATCAACAGCCTTTGTCTTTGCATACACACTGCCATTAACCGGATTTTCTAACACTAGCCAATCCTCTGCAGCAAAAACCAAGTCGTAGTACGAATTTTGGATAACTTCTGAGCTTGAAGTATGAACAAGTGCTCTGATTCTTTTCTCTTGGGCTAGTTCGATGATATTTTGAACACCAACAATGTTACACCGTGCAAAAACCGATTTGTCCGGAGCCATTGTATCGGGGGAAGCTACATTGATAATGACATTTGGTCTCGCAACGTCGAAGGCCGCTGCAAGTTCGCTCTTATTGGCCAGGTCTCCATTAATGTAGGTAACATTATCATATCGATTATTTTGATTAGAGATGTCAAAAACCGTGATTTGTACTTGTGTTGGGGAAGACTCCTCTTGAAGCAGATGTTTTACGATGTGATAACCGAGAAGGCCGCAGCCACCGATGACAATAACAGAGCCGAGGGTAACATCTTCGAAGGCCATGACGCGTGGCTGCTCAGAGAAATTTGGTAAGAAAGAATAGATACGGGAATGAGGAAAGCATACATGAAGTTGTTAGGCGAAAAACGCTGCCGGGAGCGAAGAACTTTTCCGGGAGTGTCTCCACGTGGCTATGCTCAGGCATTTACTGGGGTGAACTTCAAGATTGTAAAATGAAAGCAAAACGCGCAATTCCTTCAAAATAATACATCTACCGCTAATTGGCTGCTCGTGACCCACGCTAGATATACTTTTTCTTCAGTCGTTCTCGAGTCCTCATTTGCTATATGAAATAAGTACTCCGGTAGTCTATGTTTCCTTCTGACAATTATTAGGACGTAATGTAGATATCACAATTTTGTTCTCGGCGTTGGAATTTATGAAAGATACCACATGGGATAAGAACTCTCATCGAGATATATAAAGTCAGCTAACTAAACTCCCTTTGCCCGCCATGCATAAAATTTAGGCCCTTTCTGGTGGGACGCAATGTTCTTTAGCATCGATAATCGGCTTTAGTTCTTGAATAGGCCGGGAATCTTAGGCTTGACCTGGCTTTTATCCCCGTAGAATAGCAGATTTTCTACCAGGACTGTCACTAGATAATAGGCGTAGAGATCTCATGTGAAAAGTAGAACTGATTGATGATGTGAAACCTGTAGCCTTTTTCCAAAATACTGGAAAAAACGTGGCGCAAGCGCAGGTTAGAGCGATGTTGGATTCAATTACCCTATCTGTGTCAATTGTCTCTTTACTGATCGGCTGTTGTCAATTTACCTGAATATTGAACTCCAAAGGGCCCACCAAAGCTGATCATCCGACCGAAAATTGATAGAGATGAAAATCAAGTTGCAGAGAGCAAAAACAAGCGCACTAAGTTATAATAATCAGCATATTGCACTAGGGACTAGCAGTTTATGGATGGATAATTTGATATGACTTACATAAATCCAAATCCGAAAGGCATCATCAAAGAAAACCTCTTACTTCTCTTGATCTGAAGGGACCGTAGTCGAAAGATGGCTACTGAGTAGATGTATACGTCTACAAGAACACCTGTTAAGGCAAAGGTAAGGCACGCGGTACTGACAGTTCTTGGAAAACATAACCACTTGGTAAGTCCAAATGTTGGTGTGGCGCAGAGTATTAGTCGTCCAATTGCCACACCCAGCTCTGGAATAAGTAAGAATACGGTAAGGAAATACCCAACTAAGGTGAGTTTCCGGGACATTTGGTAAACTCCAAAAAGCGGCTGATAAAGGCGAAGAACGGATATGCGCACGGCGGTGATGGTGATGCAGTTAGGAATATTGTGTGAGGTTATAACCTGAGCTTATTAGTCTCACTTATTCGCTGGGGTTGCTGCGGGTCTGCTATACTAGTAATCTTTTATGAGTCATTGATAATGCTCTTATATTCCAAATGTGCTTTCCGAAGCCGTAGCCGAGACCTAATAACAGTCAACGATCGTTTGCATTCTGCCCAGAGACTGAAGCGTAGTGAGTAACCCACTTACCAGTAGAATTACCATGTATGCACTACCAGTGACCTATGTCTTTGAATGACAAAAAGTTCAAGCGGGAAAGATATTCACAAGTACTAAAGCTACTATGTAAGCTCCTAAGACGCCGAAAGCTTTTGTAAGGGATGAAGTTCACGAAGATCTCTAACCATCGTCCCAGGAAGGATTTTCTTAGCGATAGACAACTTCACGTGTAGGCGTATTGCGACTGCAAGGAAAGCGAAAGATATCGTAAGAATAGACACCACCCAAATAGCTTTCGCACTCTCTGTTGGAGCATTAAAATTCGAGTACTGTCCCGCCGGTGGCGCCCTCAACGGCAAATTAGCTAGCTGCACTGCGTCTATGAATCCAACAGGTGAATTTGGAAATTTGATTTTCAGAAGTCTTGACCCTTTTTCAAACTAGATATAATGGGACCAAACTGTTCAAAATGTGACGCAGAACGCGGGCCTAACTCCGCTCTTTGCTAGAACCCCGAAGTTGAACGACTCGGGTATTAATGCTATGAATGACCAATATCTTGATTCCCGTGTACCTAGGTAAGCATGCACTGCTTATGCTGTCAGGCTGACGGTAGCCACTGGGAGGAGTATCGCACAGACTTACTAACGCATGACTCTTGACCTCCAATAGATAGTAAAGAAAGGTAATATTTATATCCAACTATCCTACCCAGGATCCAAATTTGTATGGAAATTGGATATATCCGGGATATCCAGTTCTAAGACCTGATATCCCAGATATTGCCAACCCTACTTGCGATTGACTTTGCCGGTTGGAACACTAATCCATCGAGGCATTTGCTAGTGTAGTAACACTAATATGCGGGCCGCATTCAGCGCTGATCATCTGGGCAGTGACCAGCCGCATTCTCAAAGGATCATAAAGTTTTGAGGAAACTCCAAGTGGAAAAAAACAAAAGCTAATTGTGTAAAAATCCATAAGTAACTTGAAAGCTTGATGGGAGCAAGTTTAAGTTTTGTGAGGTGACTTCGGGGTTGCCGAACTGAGAAGGGCTTTTTTGAATTCAAGATACTCAAAATTTCCAAGACGCACGATTTGATTAAGATTTACCAAAGTCGGGATATCGAGTCATACTTTCAGCTCATGCAAATGCTCCAGACACCACAACAGAAGCTGAACCCACAACTTCCTCACGTTCCTGCATCATGCAAACCCAATTCGTGCATCAGAGAATAAAATAGTGGATATCCAGATAAGTTACAAGCAATAAAGGGCGTATCTGAGCAACCATAAAAAAAGGTTCATACGTGAATGTTCATGCCCCTCCCCCAACCCAAACCCAAACACCCCCAACCAACCATGCCATGCGTAGAAGCCCAGAACGCTAAAATAAAATATACTCCATCACCGGACATCCCCCCGGTCGTTCAAAGCCTAAACATCATTTGCACGCGCACACGCACATTCTCTCCGTTTCTTACTCATCCCGATAAAACTTCTTGAAAATCAAATGTAAAAACAAATTCACATTAACCCTCACAGCCCCCGACCCACTCCCATCCCTACCATCCCCAAAAAGATTCATAAACTGGTGATTATCGAACTGCGCCTGGAGCAGGCCGTCAAGGGGTACCTCTGCGAAAGCGCCCGGAATCATCAAGCTGCCCTGCGAGCCCTGAATCTCAAAGGTGCCGGTGGAGTTAGAGGAAATGGTGATATCGAGACGGTCCCATTGGCGTTCGGGATAGCCGTTCCAGGAGACGAGGATACCCTTTTCTGCGAGGTTGCGGGCCGAGTATTTGAAGGAGCCGAAGAGGTAGGAGCGGCCTGAGGATTTGAGTTCGCGCATGTGGTTGTATTGGCGGGTGAAGGGGAGGAGGAACTTCTTCTTGCCTTTTTTCGATTGGAGGGTTACCATGGCTTGTTCGATGTAGTCGTTGTAGCTCTTTAGTTGACCTTCGAGGAAATGTGCTTTGTCGTCGAGAGCGGAGAGGGTGCCGCGGACACCTTCGAGTTCCTTGGCGCGTTGCATGCGGCGGCGATGCTTGGTGCGGATGTCCACAGCGATGGCATTGAGGAGGTCTTGGTAGTTGTTGTGAGGTGAGATGCGACCAGCCTTCTGGAGGTAGATCATGTTCTTCAGGGCGTATTGCTTCAGGGTTGGGTAGTCTAAATCGATAACAGAATTGGATCCCATGTCGGCTGTGTAGGTAGAGGCAGCAGATGATCGAACTTGACTGTGCTTGCGTGACCGATCTTTTTGTTGCGCCACAAGCTCTTCCCGGACAAGAGCGTCCCAGCGATCTTCGTCTTCGGGTGTAACGGGCTTGATCATGATTTCAGTAAGGTTGGCGCCAGTCTGAACACGAATGATGTAGAGCACGTAGCGCTTGGTCTCCATGAAAAGAGACTTGATCTGTGCATCAGGATCTAGGCTCGTTAGTTGCTATTCAGGTGTATTGTCAGAAAAACTTACCCTCTTGTTCATGATACTTGGGATTGAGAGTCAAAGTAATCTCAGTCGAGCTAACATGCAGTAGTTCGTTCTCGTTGTTCTTTGCGCTGCCGAGTTCACGGATAACTTCTCGAAGGGGATCGTCTTGCGAAGGGCATAGGCTGGGGAGGTCATCAATGACCAAGTTGTGAATGGCGAAGACATCAGCTAGCTTGATGTATAGTGTTGGTTTCGTCCGTGAAAATAGATCGTTGAATTCATCAATTTCGAATTGGGTTTCAGCATCTCGTACGTTAATCACTTTACAAATGTTAGCACAAACGATCATCTAGTACAAACTTATGGCACTTACTATTTGACCAGATATCTTGCAGACGATCAATCGCCTCTGTGATATAACTGTTGAGCGGCTGTAGGTAGAGATCTTCACCGCCGAATAACTTTCCGGCTGCTACTTGGCTGAGGACTTTACTAACAGCTGTGAGGTTTCTATTCATAACAGGTGATAGGCCACGATCGACTACACCCCAGTGTTGTGGTTGAGCTAGGGCAGGTTGAATGTACGTCTTCCATACCCAATGGCCGGCGATCTGGAGAAGCTGTTCTTGGGGCTCGTAAGTGAAGCGGAGGCGCAACTCTTCAAAGATTTGCTGGGCAAGGTAGCGCACTCCGTAGGGCATTCTGTGAAGGAACTCCTCAATGATTGAGAAGTATTGATCTGCAACATCCCTGAGATCTTGTAAATTATGAATGAAGGTGCCTCTTGTCTCGGGGTCCTTCAGAGCTACTTCGCGTGAAACGTTAGGGTCGCGACGGCTCCGCTGGCCAGTGCGTAGCTCCTCGTTGTTGATTGCGGATCGGTAGATTTGCATTGGGTCGCTTTCTAGGTCGAGATGCTCGTTCTCGATAATGTTCTCACGAATAACTGGGCCTAGAATATCCTTCAAGAATTTACGATCTCGCGGAGATCGGACGTAGTTAGCAAATATCTTTTGCCAGAAGAAGTTGCCCCGCAGGTATTCTTGTAATGTCGAACATCCTTCAATCTCCTCCTTCAGAGACCGTGATAACAGCTTCAACAACAGATACTCCTCTCGTCGCTTTTGCGCTAGCCCGTATAGGCTCATGGCCAGTTGCTCGATGCGCTTAGTATCCTTCTCAGCCAGGTTTTGTTCACGAATGCGGCTAAAGAGTCGCGCCATGTACTGAGGTTGAGTTTGAAGAACGAAGAACAGTTCCTGGTATTGCTCTAGCTTCCTCCTAGAGTTTTTATTCAGTGCCTTGAGATCGAACGGATCTTTGGAGGAAATATCTTTGCTGCTAAGGAGTGTACCAACATGACCACCAAAGTGCTTTTGATGCTTGACAACTTCGTCCAGGGTGATTTTGTTCTTGACGAGTAGCGCAATCTTGATGTCTAGCTGGTCGATGTACTGCTCAGCAAGTTCGTTTTGTCGAACATGTTGCACAACAGTTTTGCGTAGACGTTCAAACTCAATCTCCTCGTCGAAGTCAATGTCGTTGTCGTTGAGTAGATGAACAAAGTTCTTCACTGTTGACACAGGAGGGTTGGTTCCACTGGTCAAACTCTTGTACGCTTCACCTTGTTGACGTCCACGTACGAAGCTCTGGATTTTGATGACCTTCTCCATGTTCTCCTTGTAAAACTGTTGTTTTTCGGCGTACTGCTGTCGGATCATCATACCGCGAGCTAGTGCTTGCAGCTCAATAATGGCATCTTCGTGTTCCTCAACCTGACCGAGCTGGATGCCGATTTGCATGCGCAGCAGTACACCGCGGGCTATACCCTGAAGTTGCACAATTTCTGGCTCTTGAGCATTGAGGTCGCATAGAATTTCGTACGTCCTTTGCCGTTGAATGAAGCCCCTGCAAGATGACTGGAGATCCAATATTGCGGGGGATTGCGCCTGTAATGCCTTAAGGTCAGAGAAGTGCCGTTGCCGTGAAAGGAAGCCGCGAATGTGAGCTTGAAGAGAGAGAATGATGCTCTCTTGCTCATCCAGCTGCGCGAGAGTATCCGCAACAGCTGAGCGAATCTTGCCTCCTCGCACAACAGCCTGGAGGTCTGTGACTTGAACTTCCTGTGCGGATAATGTTTCCTGCAGTTCCCTCACAGAGCACCTCAAAACGTCTCCTCGAACCTTGGACTGAAGATCAGACCAGTTGACATCAGTGCTTACCAAGTTTTCTTGCACTTCTGCGTTCTTTCTCCTAGCTAGAATGCCTCGTGCAGCAGCTTGCAGCATAGTTACAGTATTCTCGTGCTGACGCAAATTTTCTTGATCAGTTCGCATTTCTTGTCGGATGAGCGTCGCACGAGCAACAGACTGGAGCTGTGCGATTTGAGCTTCATTTTCCTTCAACTCCGCCCACTCCCGGTCGACCTGATGTCTGATAAGAGCACCACGGATCATGGCTTGCATATGAATGACAGCTGGCTCAGTGTCTCGGGTCTGGTGATATCGATCGCCGACCCGCAATCTTTCCATTGCTCCTCGGATGGCTGCTTGGAACTGCCTTATGCCGTTCTCGTGTCGCTGTATCTTGGATTTCGTGTATTGAACCTGCGCTCTGGCCTTCCGCCCACGGAACAGATTCTGGACCTTGAGGACCTGCAACTCTTTATCCTGCCAATACATCTCCTCACCGCGTAGTCTAGATCGAACTAAAAATCCTCGAGCTGCGCCTTGAAGGTTCACTGCAAATCGGCGCATGTCGAGTCGGTAGTATGCAATTTGTCGTGCCCAATCGCCTCGGATTCGCGATTGTAGGTCCACAATAAGATGCTCATTGTCCCACAAGTCTTGCATCATGTTTCCTAATCGTATCCTTACTAGTGCTCCCCGAACTTGCGCCTGTAGGTCGAGGATGACCTCGCTGTTCTCCCCCAGTTCGCGATCGATGCGATCTTCTTCCGATTCGACCGGTTCCGGCTCCGGCTCGACATCAAAGTTGGCCTGCATACCAGAAAAGTTAGGCATACTAACACCAGATTTGTCTAGACCCTTTTGTGTAGCCTCGAGCTCGTGGTCCTCGAACTGCAGTTTACCCACGAGGTTGCCAATGCGAAAATCGACGATGCCTTTTCGGAAGAGCAGCCATGACAGTGCGTGAATGCAATAGATGACTTTTGGGACGTTCTTTTTCTCGTACAAATCCACAAGTTCGAAACGAAATAGATCGGGGAGCTCAACTTCGGACAGGAACTTGAAGAAGTGGGCGTAATTGTTGGAGTGTCTGTACTGCAGCTTGGGATCTCTAAACACTCGGACAGGCTGGCCTTTGATTGCTTGCACAATTTCGGCGAGCGTGACACCGTTCCTGAGGGCTTCTTCCAATTCGACGACAGGTGGGAGGTCGCTTTCAATGATGTCCTCCATCCACTCCTTGGCTTCACCAATGTGGCATAGGTACTCGTACGCCTGCAGAAACTGTCGCTGCTGGTCCATCCAGTTCCGGCCGCCCCATGACGATGCATTTTTCTTGCCTCGTGAGCTGGCCCGTTGTAGCCGTCTTCGGCCATGAAGACCTACCACTTCCTGTTCCGGAGACTTGATTTCAAACGCACCCTCACCTCCTGACTCTGCAAATTTCGACAGTGTACGCATGTGCCCTGTCGCTGATTTTTGTAAGCTTTGCAATGCTGGACGTTCGAGGTGAGTGGAGAGGGGTCTCGAGGAGTGGTCGCGCATGGGTGCGCGAATCGAGTCTGCGCGTGAGATTGCTATTGACAGCGGGCGTGGTTTCGCGGGGGGCGAACCAGAGCCATCGAAGGGTGTTTGACGCATGTTTTCTACGCTTTGCGATCGCATGTGGGAATGGGTTGGAATATCTACGATGGTCCGTGCTGGTTTCTCTGGAGACGATGGTGGGCTCTGGGGAGCATGTTGCAATGGTCTTAATGCTTTGCGTATATTAGCAAAAGCATTACTCGGATTGCTATCGTCGGGGGCAAGGTGGCTGTCATATCGTGGCTGTGAAAGTGCAGTCGCTTCGCTCAGGCCTCGACGATGGCCTGGTCTTTCGTAGTTATTTGAGGCGGTGCTGGATTGTGTGCTTGAGCGGCTCGGTGGGTATTGATTACTAGTAGCCGAGTGCGCCGAAGAGCCATTGGATGCGATAGAAGTATGACGAAGCGGGGATGGCGACGCTGTTTGATGCCCAAGTCGGGTTCGAGGGGTATAGGAGGAGTAGCTCATGGCGGGAGCTGCAATGATGGTGGCGAGTGCTATTGCGACTGCGAATTACGTGACATATGTCGTACGGCAGAGGAGAATGCAATGTCGATGGTTGCTGTGATTTGGGCCGTTCTTGAGACCAGGTGAGACGAAGGTGCCTGCCTGTGAAAAACTCGTTCAAAACTCGCCGGAGTTGCCGCAACAGCTGGACAACGACTAACGGCGCAAGAAGAAAAGAAAAATGGTGTTTATCGAATACTCCGATTGCGATATCGAGCAGATTGAAGCCGTAGCGGCGTAGGATCTGAAAGTGGAAATGTGCGGATAGAGAGTGCACGGCTGTTTACCCATGCGAACAAGCCTTGGTGGTTGTTGTGGTAACGGAGCCATGTTGGCGCTACCAAAACCACAAGACCCAGCTCACGTCACCTCGACCATAAACGCCCAAAACAAGGCCCGAATGCCATCAAACATGACACCTACCAACGACTGCTCATCTTCTTCTCTTTCTCATTTTGTCGACATGATTGGTACCACGTGATGGCAGCCGTCTCCCTACCCAAGGGCTAGACTGCCATGTTTCGTTCCTTGTTGTGTTGAACCCCCCTACCCCTGCACCCAATGTGCTCGCCCTACTTTTCGCACGTTTGCCTCGAGTAGGTAGCATGACACGAACTGAATCATCGGGAGACGGGTACCAAAGATCAAATACCTACCCAGTACCCAGTACCATGTAGTAGGTAGCCACTACGGATCATGTACAAGAGGCGTTCCTTCAAAGCCACATCAGATACAAACGCGCACCAAACACGCTAAAGGCGGGGTCACATGTCTATTGGTGCACAGACCATGTCGCCCACCACAAATTCTATTCTCGAGGTTTTTCGTCTTTTTTTTCTTCTTGGGAAACTGGACATTTCCCCGGCCAAAGTTGCTCACCAACTGCGGTCTGTTTCATTGCCGTCAATTCTCTTGAATACTTCACTGTTCTCCAAGAAGTACACTTTTCTTTCACTATGCCGATTCCCAACGGAGACTCCATGGCTACCACTTCTGACAGCACTTTGGACTTTACCAAAGCGCTTGAGATACTTCAAAATGAGTATCCTGAGCGTGATGGTATTGATGCCAAGACACTGATTGATTCCAAAAAGAATGGAGGCCTGACTTACAATGATTTCCTCATGCTTCCTGGCTATATTGGTTTGTTCGCCCTGCGACAACCAACCCAGCCTACCTAACAGTTTGTGTAGGCTTCCCCGCCATCGATGTCACTCTGGACACCCCAATCACGAAGCGTATCACACTCAAGACACCTTTCGTCTCATCGCCCATGGACACAGTCACCGAGCACAACATGGCCATTCACCTTGCTCTTCTGGGTGGCCTAGGCGTGATTCACCACAACTGCTCCCAGGATGATCAGGCTGAGATGGTACGCAAGGTCAAGCGCTATGAGAACGGCTTCATTCTCGACCCTGTCGTCATTTCACCCTCAACCACTGTCGCCGAGGCGAAAGCGCTCAAGGAGAGGTGGGGTTTCGGCGGTTTCCCAGTCACAGGTAAGCAGCCTCTGCCTTTATCATTTTTCTGTGATGATCAACCTTACTTTAATAACTTTCGTTCATCCGTAACGATTCCGTCGTGCTGTGGAGTCATGTATTTTTTCTGACATGAATATCTCTCGATATTTGGTATCCTTTAAATACCAAGCGGATTCGCTAACTATCTTCCGCAGAGGACGGTACTCTCCGCTCCAAGCTTGTTGGTATAATCACACCCCGAGACATTCAATTTCACGACAACCTAGAGGATGCGGTGACTGCTGTCATGTCCACAGACCTCGTTACCGCGCCTCACGGCATCGACCTCAAGGAAGCCAACGACATTCTGAACAAGTCGAAGAAAGGCAAGCTGCCTATTGTAGACGGAGACTTCAACCTGATCGCCCTCCTATCTCGCTCTGACTTGATGAAGAACCTCAACTTTCCGCTCGCCTCAAAGCTTCCTCAGTCCAAGCAACTCATTGCTGCTGCTGCTGTTGGAACACGGCCGGAAGATAAGATACGCCTGCAGAAGCTTGTTGACGCCGGTCTTGACATCGTTGTTCTCGACAGCAGTCAGGGTAACAGCATGTACCAAGTGGAAATGATCAAGTATATCAAGGAAACGTATCCTGGGCTCGATGTAATTGGCGGAAACGTGGTTACTCGAGACCAAGCTGCTGCGCTGATTGCTGCTGGTGCTGATGGTCTCCGCATTGGTATGGGCAGTGGCAGCGCGTGTATCACTCAGGAGGTCATGGCCGTCGGTAGACCCCAAGCTACATCTGTCTACAACGTAACTTCCTTTGCTAAGCGTTTCGGTGTTCCCTGTATCGCCGACGGTGGAATCCAGAACGTCGGCCACATTGTCAAGGGTCTTGCCATGGGTGCATCAACTGTCATGATGGGCGGCCTCCTTGCTGGTACCACCGAGTCACCGGGAGAGTACTTTGTCAGTCGCGATGGTCAGCTTGTCAAGGCTTACCGTGGTATGGGAAGTATTGCTGCTATGGAGGATAAAAAGGCGGGAGCTGGCAGTAAAGATGCCAAGGCCAGCAACGCTGGTACTGCGCGCTACTTCTCTGAGGGTGATCGTGTCCTTGTTGCCCAAGGCGTCTCTGGATCTGTCCAGGATCGCGGTTCAATCACCAAATTTGTTCCGTACCTCATGGCCGGCGTCCAGCACTCACTCCAGGATATTGGTATCAGGAGTATCACGGAGCTGCGCGAAGGTGTGGCCAACGGCACTGTTAGGTTTGAGTTGCGAACTGCTAGTGCGCAGGCTGAGGGCAATGTTCATGGTCTGCACAGCTTTGATAAGAAGCTCTACTCATAGAAAACTAATAAGGAGGTTCCGAGCTAGCATTGAAATGGCGTTGGCGGGCTGATTTGTCTATTATGATTTTTCCAGACATGTGCAGATGATCTTGACGGTTAGACTTAGGAAATTGGAGAACAGATAGACCTAAAAGCAATGATACCATGAAGTTTTTACTACGTATGTTTTTGGCCAACTGTAGAATACTTCATGCGCCTAGCGGACTCTTACGCGATTCACAAACGGCAAGCTTCCTTTTTCAACCTCGGCATCTCCCCTCGGTTTCCAACGTCAAGCAATAGTAACCGGGCATGATGGCGCACCAGTACCCATTATCGACTCTAGTCGAGGCTAAATATGCCGAAGTTGACTCCTCTTACATTCTTTCACCTGAAAATACCTAGTAATGCAAGCCTACGTGTGATTCGACACTTACTTCCCAGTACGGTGCGCCGTTGCAGCTTCAAGTATAATACGTGTACGATACAAAAGCGCGCCATGTCGACACCCTCGGATCACCAGCCATCTAAAAAGGCGCCGAGGACTCCTGCGGTGCCGCGACCAAGCGCGAGGTACGAAAGTGTCTTGATGCAGTGACTACTCTTATATACCAATTAACGCATTACAGTGTACTGCTAATCTCACCAACCAACCAAATTTTACTGCTCCATCGTGTCAAAAAGGCATCCAGCTTCGCATCCGCCCATGTCTTCCCCGGCGGTGCACTAAGCAAAACCCATGACGGCTTGATACCCGCCATTGACCACCCTGATAGACATCAAGATGGCCTCGCATACCGCATGGCCGCAATCCGCGAGACCTTTGAAGAAAGCGGCATCCTCTTAGCCACCAGTAAGAAAACCGGCAAACTCTTCACCGACATCAGCGACTCAGAGCGCGAAGAAGGCCGCCGAGCCGTCCACTCCGGAGGTATCAAATTCGGCGACTTACTCGAAAAATGGGGCACAGAACCAGATGTATCCAGCCTGATCCCATTCACACGATGGATCACACCATCCAGCGTACCAAAGCGCTTCAGCACCCAAATGTACATCTACTTCCTCCCCCTCGGCACCCCCAAGCCCCTCGGCGCAACCTCCCCCGCCCAAGCCGAGGAAGACGAAATCGCCATCCCAAACCCAACACACGACGGCGGCATCGAACACACAGCCGCTCGCTTCCTCCCACCAAACAAATGGATCCATCTGGCTAGACAAAACCGTATCATCCTTTTCCCCCCACAGTTCTTTCTCACCCTGCTCCTCGCACCCTATCTCTCCCCAACCGTAACATCCCCCTCCTCCCCTGTTCCCTCTCTATCCGACCTCCAAGCTGAGCGCGACGCCTGCATGTCCTTCCTGACTGCTCCACGCACATACGCCGGCGAACCAGAAGTCTCCTTTGCCGACGCGTGCATTTCGCCCGTTGTGCTTGGCACAGGCGAGTACGGGGAGTCGGAGCAGGATGGCGTCGTCGGCGTGGGCAAGGATACGGCGGTTTTGGTGCTGGATAGGCCGGGGGATGAGGTTGGGGGGAGGACGGGCGTGAGGGAGTGGGTTATTACGACGAGGTTTAGGGGCGAGGGGCCGAGGGATGTGGATGTCAGGAGGAGGGAGGATGTCTTTGGGAAGAGTGGTGGTGGTGGTGGTGGTGGGGGAAAGGGAAAGTTGTAAGGTTGTGTTTGGTTGGGGGAGATGGGGATAGATGGAGGGGGTGTTGTGGTACATCTTGCTTTGTTTCTAGAAGTGAAATAGAATTTAAAAGTTCGTATCAAGCAATGTCTACATGTGAAGAATAGGGCGCTATAAAATGCCGTGGCTTTATTCCGAAATTAAGTATTTCTTCTTGCGCTTTCACATTTCCGACGCTTTTACGAGTTCTTGGTCGTATATTCATGCTAGATCATTATTATAGTCCATATCGATTTTCGTTTCAAACTCCCCACGCAAATAACTCACCAGACTTAATTGGGTACTATACTTATTTTAGTTTCGCAGAAAGAACGACGGCATTTCTTCCGCAATTCGACACGTCGGGTTGCTCGTAACGCTTCGATGAATTTTATGAGCCTGGATGCGCTCATAAAAGATATTTGATGTCTCTATTGCTAACATTCAGGTTCTAGAACAACGTTGGAATAGCCTAAAGGAAGTTAACCTACAAAAACGATCTAGGTAGGCGTCAGGACGTTTTGACCAGGGCTCTTAACACCCCGTTTTTGCGCTGCTCCAAGAAGACATGAGGACTTTGTACATTGAGAATGAAAAATTTACTTTTGGTATTGTCATTGGCCTATATGTAATTGTTATATTCAGGTAAAGAACAATGGCGCTAACTCTCTTCCTACGACGCTACAAGATTATGGTTTATTTATCTATAATAATCCATATTTGTTTAGTTAGTCCATTTTTATTTAGTGTCAACGTTTTCCCTTTTCAATTGTTGTAGTCATGAGTTCCGATAAGTCTACCTTATAATCAGAGGATGGAACATTGGGGTGAGTGACGCTACTGTTTAATCACTACGGTAATCAAAGAATTGAAGAGGTCAAGTTCAATATTTTTGAAACTAAATCATACCGAGATACTATCCTCACCAGACTGCCGATCCATTCTGTGACAATGGCGTGATAGGCGTCTGTGTAGCTCTCTTATCTCCCCATCCCGGCACCGGCCTCCTCCCAAGCAAATTTGTCGTAACCATTCTTTTCGCTCTCCATGAGCCGTGCATAGCCGGTAGCCCACTCATTGGGAAATCCACTGGTAAATCAGCCTCTGATGGGTCTGGAGGTGCAGAAGCCTGAAACTCCACTTTAATGGTATTGTCTTTGGATAATTTGACTCCGTTGTGCCAGAGCTCGAAAGACACATCTGCAGCTCCGAGGTTCACTTTGACAACATAGTTGATGCGATGGTATTTGGGGCCTGAGTTCCACCAATGTCGATTTTTGAGCTTGAAGGTGCTAAGAGGGACGGAGGAGAAGTCCGACTCAACTTTGCAAAGGGTGCGGCATGCTATAGTAAGACTTGTTAGTGTCAAGGTAGAAAGAGCTCGTTGGAAGACGTACAAGAATTTAATACGATAGGGAGCTGAGATTTGTCGACTTCGGTACATACAACTTCGGTAGGGAAGATTCGGATTGGATTCGGTATGGCTGCACTAGCAGGTGGGCACTTCCGATTGAAAGTGCGGACAATGGGATGGTCGCTCGATACAGGCTCACCCTAGAGGATCATTAGTTCTTGTACATAGCAAAAACCCGCTGCAATTGACGTACCTTTTTGATAAACCAATCGATACAGTTAACCACATATAATTTTCCATCCAACGGGTCCTTCTCAGTCCTCAAACCAAAATGGGCCGGGTTTTGTAGATCATGTACTATTTTGCACCTTGTACCATATGATGCTCGACAACAACGCCACCCGAGAACGGATTGGCCGGTTTTCAGCTTCTGAACCCGATCCGCTACATTTCCCTTGCAAACGACGAGTTGTGGGTCAGGCGCAATACGGATCTGCATATTTCTCGCGTTGGAGTGTGATGTGTTGCCAGAGGCGTAACGATTACGCAAGCTGTTCTGAACATATGCCGAGTTACCTAAACCTCCAGAGAGAACTAAATGAGCCTAATGGGAGGATAATTAGTCATGAGCCACACGAGAGAGGATTATCTTGGACAAGAACATACCACCTGTTCACCTGGTTGCCTTTGCTGAATACGAGTGAGCTGTTTGTCTAACATGTCAAATAGTTTCGAAATCTGGTTCGTGTTAACAATATTAGGGGTTGTATCGGGATTTTGCAAACCATACTTGCAAATCAAAGAAGCTTTTAAGGTCATCTCTTGTTGAACGTTAAATATTGATTTGTAGTACAATATATTTGTCTAAACGCACCTGTTTGAATACATGTCGCCACCACTAATTCCGTATTGTTCGTTCGTATACGATCGGTCGAGCTTCGGGATTCGTACGCCGAATGTTTTCGTGTCCGCCATGGACTCTTCGGAGCCATAATCGCACTTGGCACTAGAATCTGTTAGCTTTCGTACAAGGTCGCATGGTAGCACACACTTTTGGTACTCCTTGCTGATTCTCATTTCCCATGCGGTTTGATTGAGATCTGTTAAACCCATGGGCAGTGCCTGATCGGCGTATTCTAATCTCTGAAGGACGTAATTTTCGTAAAGGCTGTCGAGCTGTGCCGCTCCAATAGTTGCACCAAATACAACATCAATTTGCTCAAGATTTAAGGATCCTCCAAGGGCGTTCTTCACACGGAAGACTGATAGATCCTACACATGTCAAAGAGAGCCATGGCGCATCGGAATGATCGTTTCCTTACTGTCGTGCCACCTCCTACATCACATACAAAGAGTAACTCGTTTTCCTTTTGAGATTATTAGCCGTGAGCCAATTTGAAGACTAAAATTCTTGCGCCCATACCTGAAATATGCCTGGCATGCTGCGCGCAGTATGTACCGCAGCTGCTTCCGCCTCAGTCAACCCAATAGTAGCAGTATGTGTAGGATGTGAGTTAAAACCAGCCAGTGATATGACTTTTCGGAACCGTTCAACTGTTGGTACTGGCTTCCACGTCGTAGGAACAGAGAAGATGAACTCGATTCTCGCATCTTCCCATCGACTTGCTAGCTCGCCTTTAAGTCGCGCTTCTATCGAGCGGTAGAGACACTGGAAATAGTCCGTATACCTAAAAAACCGTTAGCAGCACCCCTGAATCAATATGTCGGTATGACCCACCACTTTTCAACTTCATGTATTTGTGGTACCTTTGAAGAATTGCCTGCCTTCTGTCGCATTTTATCTAGTAGGTGTTCATCGAGCATGATCTTAAACCATTCTCGACTCTCGTGCCCCGCTCCACTGACTTCCTGCGCAGTCTCCGCGAGAAATCCCCATGATGATGGAGTTGATGAGCCTTGCGGATATACGAGCAACGACGGAACCTCGTAACTATTAGCCTATGCATCTCTTCACAGATGTCAATCTGCTCCCACCTTGTTCTCATTCGCCTGTGTTCTACCTGGCCATCTCTGAATGTGTCTAACAGTGTCGGATCCCGTCGCTACGTTGCAGTATGCAACGCCCGTACCTAGAAAATACAATTATCAGCCAAGAGATCGAATCCAAGATATTCGACTTGAATATACATGTCATGCCGAAATCGATGGACACGACCAAGTCTGGTCGATCCCTTTGTTGAGCCATTTTATATGTAGTGACCGCTAGTCATCGAAAGGTATGCAAAATACCGTGGAATTGTTTGAGCTTCTAGTCGATATGATTTTAATCAGGCCTTTTTATAATGCAGAACAATTCAGAAGTTGCGCACTAATCTGGAGTATAGGTAAAGCGAGGCTCTGTGAACTATCAATGGTATATACTGGCCCGCCTCTGCATCTGCGACCGAAGCTATGATGCGCCACAAAGCACATCCTACCCCAAAGAAGGTAGCTAGGCTTAGCGGGGCGGGTCATATACTCAGCCTTGAAACTCTTCGCGCAGTCGAGACCAGTCTACCCCCTAATAATCGTGAAATGGTGCGGGTTGCGGAGAATTGTGATGCTATGTAGCCTTTTTAGTCTATTGGCACTAAGCATCACGACCACCTTCGAAATGCCATGTAGGAATATCTATCTTTTCTCGACTTGGAGGCCAGATACCGCGGGTCTTCACTAGACGATGATTGGAGTATTGGAGGTTGCGTGGCGCTGCCTCGTCAAAATGTGCCGCATCCGGAAAGCAGCTGAAGGTCAGCCAAGATTGTGGATGCATGGAATGTGCATGAAGTGTGGGAAGGCACGGAAAGCAGTCAGGCTGGCCGAAAATCATATAGAGACAGAGCCAGAGCGCATTTGAACGAACTGTTTTTCTTACAGTCGTTCTCAACGACAAAAGACTTCACGATGTCTTCAACAACAATAACAGTAAATGCAGAACAGAATTTATGCAGGATTGAGAATATTGCAACTCCTACTGTTTTTGCATCTGCTCCTTGCACATCCGCAACCGTGTCCTCCGCCAAACCTCCGGAATCAACAACAATTACTGTGGATGGCCCCAAGAACTTATGCAGGGTTGAGAATATTGCAACTCCTACTGTTTTTGTATCTACTTCTTGCACACCCGCAGCCGTGTCCTCAACCAATACCTCTCTTATTTTAACGACTACAACAAATACTCCTGCCTCAGGATCTACAGCTTCCATAGCAACTACAGTACCAACGAGCCCCCCGAATCCTAGAGGCTCTGGCCTTCAGCCTGGTCCGGCTGCTGGGCTCGCCATTGGTATGCTTCTTGCTGGTATATTAATTGCGGGAGCTGTCTTCTTATTTCTTCTCCGGCGCCAGAAAAGTAATCAAAGGGCCTCCAATGCAGTCAATCATCTTCCCCCCACAAACTACCCTTCAGGGCAAGAAAAGAATCCAGTCGTGGTAGCCCGCACAGTACCAAACAGCGACCATTTCCTTCCCCAGCCTGTCTCAGACGACGAAATTACCGACGAGGTATCCAAGATCCGCGACAGCATCAAAAACTACGTTCGAACTTACTACCATTCTGCCACATCGAACTCCGGAGTGAACGAAGGGGCTCTGCGCACCATTGCTGCGGCAACAGGCATCAGTAGTCCTACACTTCTCAATAGCCTTTCGAGTCCTTCAACAAGGCAAGATGCCCTTCGCCTAGTTGTTGCGTGGGTTATACTATCCAAAACAACTGGCGGACATAACGCAAGCCTTCTACCAGAGGAGATCTCCAAGATTTCTGCCACCATGACTAACTCGAATCGTAAGTACATGTTGACTACACGCCGCGCAATACAGACGCTAATATCAGCATTTCAGCGGAGGCAGCCATGTATAGCAAATGGAAAACGCTCACTGCCGCCCTGCTACAGCGACAGTTTGGCAAGAATGCACAAGACCCTAACCGCGCGCAAGCCTTCTCGAGCATCATTGCAGAGCTCGACTCAATTGTGGCTCCATTTGTTCAGGCGGACGTTGATGGTGGTCAGCGTCAGAAGAATTTAAACATGATTTTGACGCGTTCAGCGAACCTCTCTTTCCTCCTCTTTTCTCAGCCTGGTTCGTTTCAGTTTGACTTTGCAAGCCGACATGGGGGTTTAGTCGCATTTCCAGCCTTCTCGCAATCTGTCAGCGATCAAGGTCAGATTCTTCAGCCTCCTAGGGTGCTACTTGATGGAGAGATCATATCAGTATGAAATTTGTATGGACAGACCTGACGGAATCGGAATGACAAATCTAGGCTATTTGATGACACATTATCGCGCATGTGATAATAGCATTCCAACCCTTATGGTGTGTTCACCACACTCTCTGGTTTGATCAGTTGTACAATCGCCGCGCGTTGGTGCCCGATTGGTCCTCCAATTTTTGTTGATAATTCGACCAACTAAGAAGTAGTGCTGAACATCTTCTTTCCAATTAGAAACACACCTACAACAGCCCGAAGCCACATAGCCACACAGACACGATACTATGCTGTTCATGTGCATCTTACAGCAATCTTTTTAATACCCACTAGCCTTGTAAGCCACATGGTTTAGCACCAATGAATGAGAGCCGTCCTGCGGTAAAAGCCTCACAGTGGGTGGCTTTATGCACGCTGCAAAGCCTTTACACAGCCCATGCCCATGTTTCCTTTATCGGGAGCTGGTTATGGCTTGTTGGAGGGGTTCCACACTGTAGCTCTGCAGCCGCAATTGAGTGGCAAGTTTTCGGGGTGCCTTGAACTCCCCAACTTCGGCCTCTGGCTCCTCTGTCCTGTTCTTACCTCGAAAACACGAACATTGCGGTCTTTCACCTATAATCATATGGCCCTTGCAATTCTTTTTCCTACCGCCACTCACCGGTCCTTTCATAGGTAGGAAAGTTACTCAAGAACATGCCGTCATGGAGCCACTTAGTCTAGGGGCGGTCTTTGCCAGCATTGGGAGCGCTTTTAAGTTTGCCGATCTCGCAATACGCGTAAACGAAGTTGGAAGCGAGAACGAGGTCTTTGTGCGCACAATTAGGATTGTGCGCGACGATCTCAATGAAGTTGAGCGGCTTCTTAGTGTCGAATCCGTCCAGCGAAAACTCACCAGCACCCCAAGCAAACTTCCATGGGTCAAAAGCGCGATTCTTAATACCAAGTCAGGTCTGAATGAGATAGGAAGATGGGTAGAACGCGCTCGCTCAGAGCAGGAAGCAACTGGGGATATACGATTCGAGACTCGCGTTCGATGGGTGTTTAATGACCATGAGAAGTTGGTGAACCGAAAGACAGAGCTAATGACCTGCCACCAACAACTGTCAAATGTTTTGAGTTACTTGCAACGTCTAGAAGATGTACCCACATCTTTAGAACCCCCTGACTACATCGATACCACGTTCTTTGACGATATCTTGTCGAGACATAGAAGGCAGCCGGTTTCCAAAACGGAAGCGACCAACCACAACACCATGGATATGAGGCATGGTACGTATTAGAGCATAGCAATTATGCTCACGACTTATAAGTCCCTTAGAATCTTCTCCTCTCGCCATCCCACATAATGCCTTGGACAGTACAAACTCCAGTGTTTCTAAGACATCAATTCCCCCGAGTATCAATCCGTGCCCAGATACACCTCCTCCTTCATCTTATACCACCGTCACACATGATACGCGGTGTGACGATGAATCATACCAGAACTTTGCGACAACGAGTTCACTGTATGATCCCCATCGCAAATCATGGGAGCATGTTTCACAGCACAATCTTTACCACGAATATGATGGAACTACTCAAAGCTCAGATGTCAGAGCTTACAGGATGCCTTACCATGATATATTCACACCAGAGTTAGCAGGAGACACAGTTTGCATGAGTGGAACAAACTCCCTTGGGCCTGTCAATCCATTTGAGTTTTCAAATGAAACTGCGAACAAAAATACGTCGCTAGAGGCAACACAAGATCAACCCAAGGTCGTTGCAGAACTACTCGGGAATCTCAGCTTTGCAGTCGAAATGCCTGCCGATTCTCCAAGTCCACCACCAGGGTATCCGCCGAGGCCAACTCAACGCAAGCCGATAAACATTTCTATTGGGCAACTAGAGACTCGACGTCACAATAGCGACAGATCATCTGGGGTAGAGCTTCCTGCCATATCGAGGCGCAGACCAGCGTTACCGCATGCAACTACAGAGTCCACCCCGCGGAAGCCTAGTACTAAACGGGAGTCAATCATTACACGGCATACCATTGCAGCTCCAATGACATTTAAGCCCCTTAGTTCTTATTCATCTGAGAAGATTCTGGTCTCATCATCGTTGGGAACACATGACGAAACATTGGAGTTGCCTTCGTCTTCACAACCACCGCCCTCAATACGGCACTCGTACTCGCCCTCCTCGTGCCAAGGGAATTCTTCGATGAGTCATACTGAATTTCCAGGGAAATTTCTACCATTGCGCATTCCACCGCCGAGGCCTCACATGACTAGTTGTGAGCCGGAGGCTTCGAAGGGCATCGCTGGTGTGGTTCCGACCTCACATAACATACCAACTCCGCCAGTAGAACCAGCATCAATAGCAAGAATGCGAAGGCAAAAATACATGATGAATCTTCTTGGAAGTATTGAATTTTAGAAATACGAACATGACCGCATTTCCACAATAAACCTTAACACGTCACAGTTATTTCGAACTGTTCGAAGGATACAAATAAATTACCTCCAAGCGCTCATTTCTTTTAGAGCCTCCTTTAAGCATGATGCTTTCTTTCTATGATTAACACTGATGTAGAGATGAGTAAGTCTTTGCACTTAGTATGTCGCAATCAAATGGCTACAACCGCAACGGCTCATTGAAACAAGCGCATTCCAAAGACCTCGCTAGCCACTAGGGCGGCAGCACACCTGGAATGTAAGGGCTGGTGTATATATAGCACTATTTTCAGCAGATACCGTTTTCCCAACCTTTTCAACCACTTGATTGAGTACAATACACATCACAGCATTTTTGGGAGACAACACCTTCATCATGATTGAAGTGGAATCTTTAGCAACCTCTATTGAATATTTGACTGGCTATGTCTTCATCGAGAAGATTCTTGATACCGAAGCTGTACAAATGGCTTCTCCACAGATCGCTGACTTGCACAACAGCTCTTTCCGGGGGTTGGGCAATAACAAACGTCTAGCTATACTCGGCGATGCAGTACTGACTAAGATTTTCTGTGCTGCATGGTTTGATCGTTGTACCAATGGTGTGTTATGGCGGCTTACACTGGACGATAATGCGCAAAGATTTGACTAGTAATGAGGCATTAGCCCAGTGTGGCTTTGAGATTGGTGTCGATCGTTGCATCCACTTGACTGATGGCTTGTCCTCTGTATCGCCTAAAATGGTTGCTACTACTCTAGAAGCCATAATTGGGGCGGTTTTCCGGGACGGCGGTGATGAAGCTGCTCTGCGTGTTGTCACATACCTGAGATTCCTCAATCATTGGTTGCTTACGGTAACGTTGCATTTCTTCTATATTCCCATCTGAACAGATACCTTTTATTAACTAATATATACACTTAGAGATCCCTTACATAGTTATGCGTAGAACTATCTACAGAAGGAGGATTGATCTTGCCGGATAGAAATCTGACGCTCTGTTTCGCTTTTCTTCGCGTCTCGCTTCATTGAAAGGGTTGGACGCAAGGGAGAGATGTCTTCTGCGCGACACTTCTCTGCTCTGCAAGACTGGATCTGTTTATGCGAAAGATCTAAATGCAACTATGCAGGCCTGGATCCACGAGCACACGAGCTCAAGTGTCAAATCTTGGCATCTGGTCACTATTGCTTTACTACTTGCATTGCTTCTAATTCGTTGCTCATAGGACGCAAATATCAAAAGTAATGCTAGTTGGATGCGATTCGTCTTCCAGGCTCCCAGATCGAACACTTTTAACTCCTAGAAAGTTCCCATTTACAATGCGCCCCAATTGTTATTCTGCGAACGATGCGTGGCCATTGGTGACAGGGAATTTACATCTATTTACTTCCTTTAATCACGCTCTTTATCCATCTTACTTGTCATCATGATCTTGTGGTCTAATTATGTTCACTCTTTAAATGAACTTAACTATACGCAATGAAATGTCTCTGCGAAAACGAGTCAATATGAGGATGGCTCTCCAATTGCGAACTATACTTCTTGCACACTGGCCAGTTACAACACCTCACATAAACATATAACTCTAGGTATTAATGCCTACTAATATGATGGCTATTTCTCTACCAATATCGAATGATCGTATTGTGTTTGATATTCTTGTGACATAAACTTTGGCAGTTTTGATAACCCTATGTTATGACGTCATTGTGCGTTTCGTCCTCTCTGCTTTTGCGACACTAGTCTCTGGGCAGCTTCTCGACTCATCATTAGTCACAGTATGAACAAAATTGGACAACATTTAAGTTTGCACACTTCTTGGTTAATAAAACTGTATTCAATGTTAACTGATCATGGCAACTCCTTCTGAACATCACGCACTTGTAATTGGTGCTTCGGGCCTCATCGGCTGGTCTGTAGTAGACCAGCTCCTCCAGTCATACCCATCCCAGTCGCCTTTCCGCAAAGTCACTGCTCTTGTAAACAGGCCCCTAAGAATTGAAGAGTCACTCTGGCCAGGTCGTAGGCCAGGTCGGCCCGAGTTATCTCTTTCATCAGGTGTCAATTTGCTTTGTGAAGACACTGAGTTCCAAAAGCTTTTGGAAGAAAAGGTAGATGACATGGGGTCGATTAGTCATGTTTACTACTTCGGTATGCCTTCGCGCAAAGAGCCACCCATGTGCGCGGCTCAGACTAACAGCCCACGATAGCTTTCAAAGAAGACCAAAATCAAGAAAAGGAGGTTGAAGTCAATGTCGGAATGATGCGGCGTGTAGTGCTCGCTATCAAAACTTTGTCGCCAAACTTCCGATTCTTCGTTTATCCTGGAGGTACAAGGGTGAGCACGCTTTCCTCAGTACATTTACCCTGATTACTTGGATGATGGAACTCATCTCCACCCAGGGTTATGGCATCTATCGCCCAGACGGTATCTTTGAAGCGCCCCTTGTTGAAGAAATGGCCGACCAACTGCCAGCCGACTACCTCAAGACAGTATCTTACCCCCACTATCGAGCGATGCTCAGTGAAGAATCGTCTAATGAGCCCTGGACATGGTGCGAATTGGTTCCCGATGCGATCATCGGCTTCACTCCCAACGGCTCAGGTTTCTCGTTGGCAGGTCATTGGGCCGTGTACTTGTATGCGTACAAACTTATTCATGGCGAAGGTGCAGAAATCCCATTTCCAGGCGTGAAAGCTGGGTACGAGGCTTTATATACCGAAACGAGTGCAACAATGTTGGCCCGTGTAGCCATCCATGCATCTTTGAATCCTGATCGCTTTCGGGAACGCATCTTCAACGTCGCCGATACAGCTGTGCCGTCATCGATGAGCAAACGTTGGCCACAAATTGCGAGCTGGTTCGGTTTGAAGGGTGTTGAGCCGCCTAACACAGCGAGTGCGGATAATGTAAAACCTAGTGAATTTATCAAAAACAACGAAGAGAGGTTGAAGAATGCCGGAGCGAAAGGTGTGAATATCTGGAATGCAGGACAACTTGATAGCTATGGGTATTGGTTGACATTTGATCGGCAACTGAGCTTGGAGCGGTTGAGAGCCACGGGGTTTGTAGAAGAGATGAGGCCAGAGGAGGGATGGTGGCGCGCCTTTGACATGTTTAAGAAGGCCAGTATGATAAATTAGGACATAGATGTAGCTTAGAGCGGCATCCAAGGCGCTGGGAACTACACAGGGCTTTTGGTGAATTGCAATAAGGGTTTTAAAGTGATATGGTTTTGCTGAAGTATGTGACTTTGACCATAGGAACTTCAAACCTTTCATAAATTTAGAGTCCTTCTCCACAATTTTATCCTTTATTTTTCATCATAATTGCCATTATATTATTTTGGTTCTGGCCAATCATGACTCAGTTTTTCCAAATCTTCCGATTCAATCCTGCTGGAGGGTCCCGCCTCCGTAACCGTAACTTGTGTGGTTTTCATGATCCCAGTCCCCTGGCCTTCATTCTCCTTCAAAATCGCGCGATCGCTTTCACTATCGTTCTGGGATGGCAATTCGCTGCGAAAGCGACTGTGGTAAGCCTTACTGCTCTGGAACGTACTCATTCGTAAATTTCCATGGGCTGATTGACCATGACCATATATATGTGTGTTCTGTGAGAGCTGTAGAGTCGAGGGGAGGATGCGCTGGAGCACATGGTCGAAGGCCTTGCGGAGTGGGGGTAGAGAAGCGACGAGTATTCCGAGAGAGAGCTCACACTGCGACCAAATGCTCAGATTGATGCCGTCCCATGTTGGATCGCTTGTTTTGGTAAGGACTTTCAATTCTATTGTCTTGAATATGGAGCAGATAGTGGCCCTACAAGACAGATTTAGCTTCGGTCTCTGGTTGAGTGGAAGACAGTCCACGTAGCAGCATAATCATCGGGAAGACTCACGATACACCGAGGAGGAAAACTATGCGAATCCCTATTTGTGTTCTTTTGGGTAGCTGCACTCGTGATAGGTATATCAGCGGAGCAACCATATAGACCACATCCGTGATTATGTTGGATATACCCTGGGTATATGACAGCTGAAGAGTCCCTTTTGCCCAACATTTCCTTGGCTGGTATCCATAATTCCAATTGGCCTCAAGTGGACTGCAACCCAATAGTGTCAAAACTGGTGCAAGGAAGTTGAAGGCCGTTACCATCACTATCGAAAACCAAATTATGATCTGGTAGCTTTTAGAGAAGCTGAGTATTAGCAACCAAGCACAAATGGACCATTTAAGAAATGCAACTGCAATGATGTTGATAATTTGTGTCATCCAGATGTAGTATGCATATCGCATAATATTAGGTTTCACGGTCGGATCCAAAATGTGACGCCCAAGACCAATATCGACCGCGACCTTCCCAAGCGATGTTACTGTGATATTGAGAATCTATCTTTGTTAGAACTACACGTATACGAAATGTATGGCAGTTACTACTCACAGTGGCAATAATGAGCAGATAATCGCACAACATAAATCTACGCTTTTGCATCACCCCATACATGACTCTTCCAACTAGGAATATTGTGCTAACGATTAAGAGTATCCAGATAGGAATCAAGATCTTCATTCGCTGATCCGGCCATTCCTGCGGTGCTGTTTCCTTGGGATCGTCCATCGTAATCTGTGTAATTTGATCAAAAACCTGAACCAGCAGAGAGATTTTCCAAGTGTGGTATATCTGCGCACTTTTATGGCATATGTTAAATCCCTTTCACACTAGTTAAAGGTTTGGTGTTATTGGCCGGCACTTTACCGGACATGTTGTTCACATGGCCACCATTGATAGGATGGGTGGTTTGGGATGATTGGAGATCCAGGTTCAAGCTCATTTCTCCCGATGCCGGCGCATCTCGGCTTTTGGCTGAATGTCTAGTGTTATGGTCCTGCATACAGTATATTAACGCCCCGCGTTTGTGCGACGTGAGGCTCATACTTCAAGAGAGGGGAAGCCAACAGCGGGGCGTGATGAATCGATTGTTCATTTTGTTCCACGCAATGAAAATTAGGAAAACCTTGCGAAGGAATTTGAGCATCTTGGAGATCAAGGCACGCCGGCAATGGGGGAACAAACAGCCATCTTATTTTGTAACCTCACTGCCAGAACCTGGATTGAATACACTGGCAACAAGCATATTTGGTCGCATTTAAAACCATAGCCAATAGTAGAAATATTCTGAAATTTAGAACTGTGGCAAATGAAGGTTAAAGACACCGAGTAAACGTAGTATCGTAAGTTGTGCGACGTGGGGTACAAGGTGAGGCCTCATGAGCCCGATGACACTTCTGGTACTTGATACGAGATTTTATGACCAACTTGCTGTGTAAAAGTTTCATCGGAGTTAGGTAAAAGTAGGTGTCGTCCGGTTTACCTATCGTTCATGACATGACCTTTTTCACTGTTGTTTGGGTATCATGGAGGTTAGATAAATTATTGCATACCAAATGACCATGTTACCCAGAGCTGTAGAACACGACTCTGGGTCGTTGGCACTGTAGTGCTTAGTGCATTATAATATCGATAAATTTTGTAATGTAGAATGTCAAGGACCGTGACGCAGAGAAAAACTAATTGTCCTGTGCCAACCTGACCCAAATCTTTCAAATAGCAGTACCGCATGGATGCTCTGATCCACATGATGTATTGATTGTGACGGAAAAGTAGCTAATGTTACCTACGATCATTTTTGCATATTGACATTGGATAGTGTGGCTTGTCCTTTCCAAAATCTAGTCACAATGAGGGAAGATAATGCTCGTTCGGCGTTTTTCTTAATGCATTTATACACTATAAACGAATATTTTTATGGGCATGCTAAGACCACTTCTCTAAGCAAGTGGGGATCAAATCGGGGTTTGGCCAGATCAAAAATACAGTGGGCGTATGTTTGGAGATAGATAATCTTATATAATTGCGTCCAAATTGACTGGAGTGGCTAACATATTGAATGAGATATAGTTGCACAATTCGCAGATCCAATCGTGGAGACGAATATAAACTAGGAGTTGGCAGAGATACATATGAAGGCAGCTGTAGGCCATGGTTCTTCGTAGAAGCAGTGTTTTTGTAGTCGCAAAAAAGTCAAGAATACTAACGTTGAAAAGATCGAAGTATTGAAGAGATCAATCATAACTTTAGTTAGTATTGGGGTAAAATCATCACGCCATGTGCTAGCTTTCCTCGAGGAAACAATAGGTTTTGTGACGGCTTGTTCGAGGAAATCCAAGAGAGATGCATGGGCAAGACACTTAGCGGCATCGAAGTCTATTTTGATGAAAGAAAGCGGCTCCTATTAGAACCATGGCTAATTACTCCTGCTAGCTGACATATTACCCTAAACTTCGGCCGTGCCGACACATTTGTCAATTTAGACGTTGGTACATACTAAATTCTCCCTGAATTTAGGGGCATCGGGAGTAGTAAAGGATGGATTTCTTTGGAGATGGAAAGTGTCCAAGGTTGTCTAGAGGAAACTGGTGATTACGTGAGGTCACAACGATGACAACGAGTCACACTGTATCTAACCTGGTTTCTCTAACCAAGCTTACAGTAATCTGTCACTTCAAGGCATGGGAGCAACTGTGAAAAAGATCAGAAAGAACCTAGGAGGGAGGGCCTGGCTAATGCAAAGCTCAGCCGTAGATCGCACGCAGTCAGCCATAGTACTACAGTGCCGGCAGGACATCAAGACGCGCAACTCTGGGTTGGTAGCAGGTTTTCCGGTGAGGGTGATGGCTACTGGGTCTGCAGCTCGGGTAGCGGCAATATCTTAAGTGCAGATTCGGGGGTTCGACCTGGTTGTGTCGCATAGAGGTTGTCGCATCCGAAGAAATCAAGTTTCTTTCACCGTGAACTGACATTATCTTGCATCGCGCAACACGTTGCTGAAGCAAAGGCAAGCCAAATTTTGTACAAGAATACCTAATTAGTAGTGAGTTGAGACAATGTTGTGCACCCGGGAAGATCACCATCTCAACGAGCGTTGGCCTCTCGCACCTATTTGTCCGCAGATCTTGATGTCCATCGGATTGGTTGTGCTGCACATCATTCGATCATCACTGGGATGCACGGAGAATCGGCCCCATCTGCAGCGTGCCAAGTGCGCCGTGGAACTTGAACCATACTCTTTTGGTGTAATGCTGACTCCAAAATGATGGTACCGCGATTTACCTTCATGAGTCCTTACTGCTGGGCGACGGTCCATGATGTTTGATACCACCAGTATTTTCGTATTCATAATAAATTTGTTGAGAATGGCAGTATGTATGTGTGTTGAAGTAGCTAACTTGGGCCTGTTATGGTATTGTGTATAAATGCATGAAACCCTGGGATGTAAGCCAAGAGCAAACAACGCATCTTGCTGTGGTTCAAGGACAAACGGGGGGACAAGGGCTTGAAAGAACAGCGCGCTGATTGCAGCCTTCGTCAGACTAATTTTGGGCTTGCATGTCAAGACGCGCAAGCCGAACCGGCGTACGACGCTACAACCACGGTTGCAGCAATGCTGCGCGCCATTTCAGGAGGTCATCGCCTTGCGCCAATCAATTTCGGTGATGATGAGGCCTTCGAAACCAAAACCATGACACAAGTTTTAGGCGTTTCGCATCGAATCATTTTAGCCGGTATGATTGTAAGAAAGAACTGCTGGTCCTTGCAGTGCGTTTTACGGCCCGACTTTCGACGTTCAGAAGGTTTGGATGGTGTTTGACAGCAGCAAAAGCACTGAAAACGATGGTAGAAACATAGCATGCGCCCCCAATATGTCCACGACGCAAAGTAATTTAAATCGGAATTGCGCGTCATCTAGGCTCCTGGATACTGGTAGGTATGTCATATCATAGCACGGATTGTCGACATGTTGCGGGCGATGTGTGTTGCTGATTGAACACGGGCCATAGTCAACGGACGGTCTATTCCCAATCCGGCGAAGGGTAGGCATTCCGAAAAGCCCATGTTCAGCTCAGAATGTCGTCACCATGATCCATCCTCCTCACCAAGCACCTAATTAGTGGTACAATGCCTTGTGTAAATTGAAAGAAGCTTTATGTGGATTTTTCATTTCCACAGGCAATAGGCTTGTGATCCACGACAGGCGCATACATGATCTTCATTCAACATGGAAATTCTCAAAGAGCCTAGAACCAAGATTACGGTCAAATATTTTCTTTGACCTGTGATCCATCCCAGGTATCCACTTGTTGATGATTTGGGGACCGAGATACCACGGCTACGGGTAGATTAGTTCCATCGGATGATGAATCACGATAATGGTATAGTTGGGGGGAGACCTGAGTTGGTTCCTGCATTGTGTGGGTGCGCTGAGGCATAGCCCAAGACTATGTCCACCAATTATGTATGGAATAGTGCAACAGATATCTGGGCGCCATGATCTTGTTGACTATTTTTGTTCTGCCAAGGTTTTACCCAACAGTGGCTTACCCGTTCAGTGCTGACCGGTGGAGCGCCTGAAGTCTTGCTGATCCTTCGCTCTTATGCGAATCCACATCCTGTCGCGTTTCAACACGTTTCTGGTCCTCACTCTGTATTCTTCTTTTTCATACCTAGGTATCCCTCATCCTCTTCTTCCACAATACTACTACGTTCTTTTCCAAACTTTATTTTTTACCCCTAGTGGTCCCCACCAATCGCCTCCATACGACACTCTCGCTTACATATATTTGAAATCTACCAATTACCTCTGGCGCAAAACTAGACGACTACTTTCCAGCATGTACCTTTCTACCATTGTCGTCGCTACGGTCGCGACTGTTGCGCCACTCGCAAATGCTCATGGCGCTGGACTTCCACAAATTCTTGGGTTAAATGTAGCAGACTTAAAGAGTAGAGACTTGCTACGCAGTCTGGAAGCCCGAATTACGGATGCTGTTCTCCATCCTAACGAGGGTAACCTGGCAGCCCGCCAAGATAGCCCAAAGGAGTGTGGTGAGGGTATCGGTTCTTGCCCAACTGGCCAATGTTGCTCCCGGGCTTTTTGTAAGAAAATACCTGCATAGGAGTGTACAAAACGTTAACCATTCATAGACTGTGGAGCAACTGCTGACCACTGCTACTCGCCTGGATGCAATTATAAATTTGGGCCTGGCTGCCCAGAGAACCACCCCCCGACCGGCTCAAATACATCCTCTATTTCGCGTGACAAACTTGGATCGGTCAAATACGGTGGTGATGGTGTATTTCAGTGTGTCAAGCCTGGCACAGTTGCTCTGACCTTCGATGATGGGCCGCAAGAGAAGTTTACTGAGCACATCTTGGATCTTTTCAAAAGCCACAATGCGAAGGCCACATTCTTCATCACTGGTAACAACATCAACAAAGGCCAAGTTGATGTCAAATATCAGGATGTTGTAAAACGCATGGATGCAGAAGGCCATCAAATCGCTTCACATACCTGGACTCATTTGGATCTCAGCAAGATTAGTGCCGTAGATCGCAAAAATCAGATGTGGATGAACGAAATGGCCATCCGCAACATTGTGGGCAAAATTCCAACCTACATGCGACCACCTTACTCCAGCTGCACAAAGGACTCTGGTTGTGACCAAGATATGGCCGATCTCGGTTACCATATCACCAACTTCAAGCTCGACACGGATGACTACAACAGGAACAATGCTTCAGCAATCCAGGGATCAAAGGATTTGTTTAAAAGCATCATGACCAAGGATGGAGCCAAGTCAGACAACTCTCAATGGCTTGCAATCGCCCATGACATCCTTGACCAAACTGCCAATAACTTGACCGAATATATGCTTTCGACCCTGACCCAGCTTGGTTACAGGGCTGTCACTGTCGGCGAGTGCTTAGGTGATCCTAAGGAGAATTGGTATCGCAAGGCTGATGGGCCTGCTTCCAGCACTACAAACTCCCCTCAGGTAAGCCCCAGCCCCTAAGCCTAGCGGCTATTCGTTATCGCCTCCTGAAGTCCTTTATCCAACTACACAACATGCTGACTTGTGTGATTTTTCAGAAAAACGAAACTGCCTCAAACGGAACACCTTCTGGCAGCGCCTCACCTACGCCAGTTGGAAAGAACTCTGCCGTCCTTGTTCAAGCATCGATGGCCTTTATCGTTGCCATTCTATCGCTCTCATTTGCGTTTGCCATTTAAAGATATCCTGATATTCTGAAGATTATCTAGTCGTTTACAGTTTGTCTGCGAGTGTATCGTCTTGGTTGCTCCTCAAAACATCAATCTTTCAAAAGATTTGCCTATATTGCTATTAGCTTTGTTATATTTGACGCTCATTCTAGCGGTCCCAGTGACGGTTTAATTATTGGTACAAATCGTTCAACAAGCAGAGCCATGATGCCGTGTCGCGACATGAGATGTGGGCGAGATATGGTCACTGGATCAAGATGTTGCATACGGAGCTGTATCATATCGTAATTCGAAAAGTTTATATATAAGCTACACCATGACTCGAATTTGATGTCGTAATATCGAATGTGAATCTTGTGCGCTGCAACGCTCCTAGAGTAGCGTAGAGGTTAACAGTGTCACGGCTCGCAGTGGCGTGGGGGTAGGGTGGCTACAAAAGTGGGAAACATAGTTTCCTTCAAACTAGTTAAGTGCCATAAAGACGTCCATATCGAGATACATGAAGCTGTGAGTACCCGATCTAGTCAGTTGCGAAGTCGTAAACCCATGAAAGATAGAGTACATTATGTTTTGTTAGATACCTTATTTAATAATAAAAAATATGCTACAAGCATAGGTATAGTTAAAAATTCAGATCCTAATTATCTACAAACGTGCAAAAGTAATGCAGTGTTATCCCAAGTACTTTGTGTATATATTTCTAGCGAACTCGAGTTTTGATGTTAGATCATGTGGCCGAATGGATCGCGCGTGTTCCTGCACGCGCCCGGGCCAACTGTCCTGCAAAATTGTTCTTTAGTAGAAATTAGCACTTATGAAATGAACCATAAAAAAATCTAGCGTGTGGAGTAGATTTCCCCAAGCGCTGTCTTTTCTCTTGTTACGTACACAAGTCATGTGATTTCCCCTCTCTCGTATTTTTCAGATATCGTATCTGCGAATGTAAGTCCACATGGTGAAGACACTAGAGAGTTATTAGTTAGCGCAGGTCACTCTTCGTGCATCATAGATAGAAAGATGGCGCCAAAAGTAAGGGAGCCGTACTGAGATTTGGTGAGGTGGGAAACCCCTGCTCCTCTAAGGTCATGCGTCTCGAGGCTCAAGCGAGTAATGCAATATCCATGTCCAATCACATTGGAATGGAGATACTTAGGTGCGGCTGAGTCCGTACTCAAGCAGGCTACCCTCGGAAGCCAGGGAAAGGCGACTCAGTCTTCTGCCTGTGCCCCTCCTCTCGCATCCAACCCCAACTAACATGTCTTCACTGTTCAAGGCTGGTAAGAAGCTCGTTGATGAGTTCAAGCCGATGCTTGTATCTCAGGATCGCAATAACGCCCAGAATCAATCGCAGAATTACGGCTCGCACCCTCAGCCTTATGGAGGCAACTTTACGCCAACTACCAACCTATCGCCCATTTTCCAACAGCCTGGCTACCAGACAAACTCACATTCCAACCCCTATGCACAAATTTCGCAATACCAGTCCCCATCTTTGCAACCACAAAATCCAGTTGGTGGTTATTACAACCCGCAAGGCCAACCACAACCACAAATGTATACTCAATACCAACAAGCGCAATCATCACAGTCTCTTCCCACGGCTTTCCAGCCGCCGCAACAATTCCAACAAGTGTCGCCTTTGCAAACGACGCAACAGCAGCAGCACTATCAACCAGTTCTAGCGCAGCCTTATCCTCTTACAGGGCAGGTATATCCACATTCTCAAGCACTACCAACCCCCCCAAACCATTATGCCCACTCAAATACTCCCCAAACACCTGCAGTTTCTTCTCCAGCGCCACTACAGCAGCATTATGACGGCCAATATGCACAAACGAACGCTTCTTCATTCTCTGCTGTCACACCTCAAAGTCCCCCGCAACAAGATCGGCCTACTCCTGGCGAAGGCACTCAAGTAGCCCCTGGACCACACAGGGCGCTATCTGCTGTTGAATTGATGAATCAGCAGGCTAGATACAACACTTCAAGTACACCAGTATCTACTGTTCAGTTATACTCGCCCTCCCCTCAAGTAAACCAATCAGGAAGTATGACACAGCCCAGTCAGATCTCACCATCAGAGCAAACTGCCCCAGAACCTGTCACTCCCGGCAATTTCTCTAACGCATTATCAATCACGGGGGCTGTCGAACCACTTGCGCAACCTCAGGCAACGTATTCCATCCAGCCTCAGCTACAACAATCCATTACCCCTAGCCCGCAGCCAATCAATGGGGGACAATTCTACCCACCTCCACCAGCTTCACCTATGCCGGCTGCTTCCTATGTCTCACAGCAACAGCATCTTGGGCCTGATCGGACAGTTCCCTCCCCGCCTTCGCACCCCCAAACATACCAACCCCCACCCTCAGTCCAGCCGCAACAGCCCCAGCAGTACCAACAGCATGCACAATACCAGCAATACAATCCAATGGCGGCAAAGCAACAATCAATTATGCAATACAATCAACAATACCAGAACAGTCTATCGCCGCCGCCCGCTACAATGCCCTTACAGTTAGCAAGAATAGATGACCAACAGCTTATGAATTTACAACAAGACTTCAGAGCTCTTACAGTCTCACCGGCCTTGTCTGCTAGTTTTAAAGAGGTTCCTGGGATGAGATCAACTCCAACCCCACCCAAAAAGACTTCAAAGAACGGGCCTGCGCCTTCGATCCTTCGGGTGCAATCGGACGGTCAAACCAACGCTGTTCGCAAAATTCTTTGTCTAGATGGTGGTGGCGTACGTGGTTTGGCCAGTTTGATGATTCTCAAGCATCTCATGCAGCGTCTGGAATCTCAACGTGGTGGCAGACTTGAACCATGGCAGGAGTTTGACATGATTGCTGGTACAAGCACTGGTGGCTTGATTGCAGTCATGCTGGGACGTTTACGCATGTCCGTCGAACAATGCATCGAGGCATACAAATCGCTCTCAAAGCGTATCTTCACACCAGTCAATGCTAAAGCTAACATTGCTGGTCGAGCTATGACGAGGTTGAAGGCAGAAGGGAAATTTGAATCAGAACCGCTTGAAAAAGTCGTCAAGGAAATGTGCCGTGAATACGGCCTATCTGATATAGAACTGCTGAAGGACGAATCAGCAGATGCACCTAAGGTATTTCTTTGTGCTGCTCAAGGTATAAATTCTGATGCGGTTGTAATCCGTTCATATGTAAGTGGAAGTGGCGAGTGGGATGATCTCTATGATATTTGTAAAATCTGGGAAGCTGCTAGAGCGACATCTGCTGCATCGACGTTTTTTGATCCTATCCAAATTGGGGACCAAAAATATGTGGATGGAGCTTTGAGATATAACAACCCCATAGAGAAAGCTGATCAAGAATCTAGAGGTAGGCTAACTTTGCCTTCTTAAACGCTAGGTATCGCTAACGCTTCAAAGATCTTTGGCCAAACGAAGACAGACTTATGATATCTATTGGTACAGGTAGTGCACCTGGTCCTAATGTGCTTGCAGGCAATATTGCAGAGCTTGGAAAAACCTTAGTTAAGATTGTTACTGATAGCGAAGAAGAAAACGCGAGGTTTAGGAGAAGGAACAAAGACATGGTGGAGAACAATCTGCTGTTTAGATTTAATGTTCTTCAGGGCCTGGCAGATGTGAGACTTGATGAGTGGGACGCAATTGGAGAAATAATGGCTCATACTGGGTCGTATCTGCGTTCCCCTGACACTGCGAGGAACTTTAGTACCTGTGCGAACATGATGAAGGAATCTGGACAAAGACTTGGCTACATCGCAGGAGAGGGTCAGTAAATCTCTCTCTATCTTCTTCATCATGAACATCTATATTGAGAGACTTTTACTTCATTAAACTAACATGCGTTACTTTCAGAGCTCCACGTCTATCAGAAGATCCAAGAAATGTCTTCAGTTTATTGCGAGTTTTGCGAGGATTGCAACAAGGGTTAGTACAACACATGGAAGTATTGCATATATTCGACATCAGGCTAAACCACGGAAGGAATCCCTTTTCTAGAGAAAATGTTTCTCTGTGTTGATTGCCAACTCTTCACATGTGAAGGCTGCCATGATGCCCACGAACGAAGTCATCTTCGAAATATGATCCGGTTCAATATCATCCAATGGATGGCAAAGCTTCCAGGTATCGCACCTTCCGCGCCTTGCCGGTACTGTGCAAAGGATGCCAAGGTAAGATGGCAATGTGAGCGATGCGACATGGCTTTATGCCGTACTTGTGTAGGACACCACGACCGTCGCATTGAGTTCTTTTCTGAACATCGAAAACTCGATCCTGACAGTCGCGCCTTTATGGCAATCTACCCGCCTTATTGGAGTACGACCCCATCCTGGATCATTCCCAATTGCCGATGCCTTGACAATGGTAAAGTTGGATGTTCTCACTGCGATCGTTGTCACCGAGGTCAGTCCTTTTGTTCTTCTTAGATGGTGTTTTATTGACCGTCTCCCTAGTTGTCAGCTGTGGACAAAGATTCTACTTTTGTCGCTCATGTAGAGTTGAATTTGGATCAAGCCAGGACATCTGTCAGGAGTGTTTCGAAGAGGATGAGGAACACAGAAATAGGCATCAATTCGGCACGGCAGAAATTGCATATGCAGAAACGGGGCCTGATAATGTAAACGATGCAATCAAGTCATTATGGGCTTGCTCAGAGTGCCCGGAAAGTAAGTATCTACTCCTTTAATGGCGGGTAGTAGACACTAATTACACAACATAGAATTTCCAGAAGGCACACACCATATGCACCCACACTTGCATCTGAGATTGATTATTACTCCATTAATTGCGGAGCTTTTCCGAAGAAATTCCTATCAGAAGTGCTACAGCAAGGATATCCAGCAAGCGTCAAAGCAGTACCCAAATGCATTACCATTTCAGTGCGGGCTCTGCACTAAGAGTAAGTACCATACACAGCCGCACAGCCTTTACCATAAATAACCAGAAAATAGAGCTCGCTTTCGACCATAACGGTGCCATATGTCTAAGAGAAGGTTGTGACGATACTTTCTGCTCCGATTGCACATTAGCGAAACGAACTGGACATCGCCACTATCTCTATGAATTCACTATCATGAGATCTCCAATGGTCTACACAAGTCAGATTACTTGCAACTACTGCTCCCAACGTATGAATCTTCCTTCATTGCGATACTCTCAAAAAACACATGACTAACATGCTGCAGCATCGTTTCTCGCCGTTTGCCAAGGATTGTGGTGTTCCGACTGTAAGAACCATTTTATCTGCCTCACCTGCATGATAAAAACCACAAAAACTGGTATGCCGAAAATCGAAGCCGGGCTGCCTCATATGAAGATCTTGAAACCATGCAAGGTGAAGACTGGATGGCAATTTTATCTCATGGAATCGTTATCAACCGATTGAAGAGGTAGCGAAGCCTCATGATAAATTAGCATATAATTTTGTCTTTTATCCTTACTCGAGAACAGCTGTAAGCATTATACTATATATTTAGAACTATCTGTTTTGATGTAATATCAATCTCGTCTATGAAAAAGGAGCGCTCTATTCTCGGGTTATGATCACGCAGCCAAATAGAGCGCTCCATGAAAAAGAGCTGATATGTGATCTGAGGCCCAAAGCAGTACAAGTGAACACGAAAAGACCGACCGGCGAATGTTTATTGAGACGACTTAGTCCCTTTGCAAATTGATCCAGCAAACTCGAGTTATTTGTTCATATTATTGCCTAACAGTACATTTAGTTGGTACTGTCGCATCGCGATGCTTACAGAGAACAAGCTTTTATACTCGAGCGAGCCAATTAGTGAGGCAAAACTGCACACTTGCTGCATGTACCTGTAGTAAATCTGACTCGATGATGGACTCAGAACTGAAAATTTTATCATGACGACTGAACGCTGATTACTAGTTAGGGAAGATCAGCCGTTCTTGTACTGATGATCTATTGGTTCGGCTCCGTTGTAAGCTTTTGGCAATCCGTATTCAAACAGTCAAACCCCGCCACGAGCTGCCGCCTGTGATCCACGACATCGTGCTACGCAATACCACTCTAGTGGCTGCATCACGAGCCTAAAGAGAGGTAACAGCTGTACCGAACCCAATGAATCCTACTAACACCCTGTCTGATCCGCCGGGCACCGTCAATAACGCAGCGTTGGATTCAACCAACTCCAAAGCTGATCAGCTCAATATCAAGGGTGACGAATACGTAGTGCGCGAAACAGACGATGCTGGGGAGAAAAAAATAACTACGACTGGCCAGATTCTTGGCGACAGAGAATACCGATGTCGCACCTTCGTCCTGCCTAACAGAGGAGAGAAGCTGTTTATGCTGTCGATTGAATGCGCCCGCGTCCTTGGCTATGAGAATCCAGATCTTCTCTTCAACGAGAACAGTTCGCTCTTCGAGATTATCGCTACACAGGCAGAGAATGACGATCTAATTCACCAAGATATTCTTCCGTATGCGTACCGCCCTTTACCTGTTGGAATAGTCACGGCTAGCTCGATGTTTAGGCGTTTTGGTAGTAGGCTTATCTATAAGGGACGGCGCGTGCGCGACGATTATTGGGAGACTAAGGCCCGTGAGCAAGGCTTTACTGAAGAGGACCCAACCTACTGAGTGTGCTTCCCAATGACACGCTTCTCAATTTCGACGGGATAGGGTTCAAGAATCTCCGCAGTGTAGTGAAGGCGGAAATTTTAATCATTGACTCAATGAAAAGACAGGGACCTGCGTGGAGCGATTCGTGCTTTCCAAATATAGACCACAGCAAACACCTCCAAACCACAGAATTTTGTTTATACATTGGCCATGGCGGTGCAAATTGTCGATTTCTCATATCTGTTCTATGTCGCAACAAAGATTAAGACAGAAATGACACTTATTGAGACTATTTCAATGGCCCACTTCATATTCCAGGTCGCTGCGATGCTGTTGTTAGAATCACATTTGGACGACTAGCAGCCGGACATTTCATTAGAGTCCAAATGACGATCCGGGGTGTATTGGCCGGGTCTCTAGAAATCGTTAGGGGGCCTGTTTTGCGAATGATGTTGAAAAACAGCGAATTTGAGCAGGGTAGTAAAATTTAACCTCAATTTGCACCACTATCTAAAGGTCCTATCAGGATCCATAGGTGGGTATTTGGGCTTAGTGGAATAATGGAATAATAGCTAATTCTAAACACCTTAGGTAAGGGTCTAGAAGCCGAAAGTAAAAAGAATAAGTACTTGGAAAGAGTGGTGATGGGCACCACTTACTGGAGTATATCGAAGGGGCATTCTTGCACTTGATGCTACCTGTTCTTCAGTATTCATCAGCATAATAAGAAGAAAACGAAGTACGCTTGGATAGGGGAGCTGTAACAACTCCAGTAATGTTGGGTTTCAGGAAAAACTATTCTGGCCTCTGGGGCGCTTGCTTGTACATATGTGGCGACATAATGTCATTTTACTTTCTATCAGCAGCTGTGAGTCAGTAATAGGTGTGAATAGCAGACGGGGGTATTTTGTTTGTAGTTTTGATTTCCATGAGAGCTCGTGGTCTGGTGCTTTTATGGGACATGGACTGATCGGCGAAGCTCCAGCCTACATCTGCACAGATTTTTAGTAGAATTCAAACAGACCGAAGCACTTGCCAATGCATATCCGATGAACTTTGTTGAAATCCTTTATTGATGAAAAAGCTGACCTCGGGAACGTGTACATGTTCTTGCATTAGAAGCCTTGAAGCAGAATAAATGAGTATAGTCTGGCTACTTCTGAATATTTAGTACCTAATTCACATCAGGCTATGATTAACTGAAGGCCTTCATGGGAAGGTGCATGAGATGACATTGATGTCAAAAACAAGCTCAACGCATGGTCGCAAAAAGGCCCAAGCTCCAAATTTCCATCGATGACGAGATACACATTCTGCCTCCCATCCGACATCCCGTTCGCGACTATACAACGACTTGGACAATTTCCTAGATAATGGAACGGCAAATACTCAATTCCACACGACCCTTAGCACGATGCTTAAAGTCGTCATCACAGCAGTATCTTGCCCCAGCATCGCCTTTACGTTCACCAGCGCCACCACGACTCGCACTCTGGCCATCTTTGAAAGCCTCTGCCCGGCGTATACACACAACACGGCCAGCGCTGTTACAATCGAAGCCTCCTAAAACTCGCGACCGTGGCCCCAAATCCAATGAAGACACGCAAACAGACTTCAGGGCCTTGGACGTGTTGCGAAATACGATTGCGCCTGCAACGTCAATCGATGCATGCACGAGTGACGGATTTGCGTTGAACAATCAGGTGAGACTGAGTGGGTGCGGGGTATTGTTGATTGGAGGGGAGGCATTCAGATGGTGGCCGTGGGCGACTGAAGGGAACACACGTGCTAGAGAGAATATGACAGGGAAGCTATTGAACAGCAAAGGGCAATGGGAGATACAGCAAGAGGGTTGGGGAGTATTAGAACTGGTATATCCCAAGCCAGGTTGGTTTGCCTAAAAATAACTGCGAAGGCCCTAACAAATTGCTGATCACGCGCTCACAGACCTGCTCATCATTGGAACCGGCCCCAACGTCACCCCCATTGCGCCTGCCGTTCGCCAGTACCTCAATAGTCTCGGCATGCGGCTTGAAATACAAGATACACGCAATGCGGCAGCACAGTTTAACCTGCTTGCAACGGAGCGAGGTGTGGATCAAGTTGCGGCTGCCCTCATACCGATTGGCTGGAACGAGGTGCGATGATGAATGAGGTGAGTTGTTTGATATCAAGGCATCGCCATGTAGAAATACTGTATACAACCTACCTGTAAGATATCATGTACCCTGCTGTTATATTGGATGCCTTCCAGTTGCTTCCACAGAAATTGCCAGAGTATCGCCGTTGGTGTGGCCACGTCCCATGCATTCACCAAGCACCACCAGCATTTCACTAACAAACCCAGAGCAACCATCAGCCGTTAAAAGGTCTCTTCTTTTACCATAATCACACCGCACAACAGCACCACAGAATCCATGTCGAACAACACTATACGATTTAACTTTGGTGCACCCCTTTCGCCATTCTACGAGGAAGGTGCGAGACATTCAAGTCCACCAGAGGTAGTCGCAGCCCAGGAAAACGCAGTCACGGCCGATTGCGACGAGAGACCTCGTATGCTGGCCACCAACAACCACGACATGCCCCACCACAACTCACTATGGGATCTCAACAACGACCCTCTCATTTCTAACAACCACATAACAACTACTACTAATAGCAAGCATTCTTTGACTGGATCAAATTCTCTTGCCAATCCTCGGCCTCACAACATTTTCAACATGAGCGTACACGAATCGTGGGTCAAGACGCTGAGAGAAAAGGCTAAGGCACATTCGCAGTCGCAACCGCAATCACTACCTATCGCCAATCCTCCACAACCTGACTTCAATGAGCCTTTCTTGACAATCACCGACCAGGAGTGCACTGATATGTCAACAAGTCTCGCTCCCATCATCCATCAGTTGCTAAGCCTGAAAACGACGACTCTCGGGAACTTACCAAAGTACAATCCTGATATGAAGGTTAAGAGCCATGCGCAAATCATCAAAAGCCGTCTGTTTGATGTTGCGGAACACATCAACCAAGCGTCAAAGAACATGCCAGAGAGTGAACGCGGGCTTTGGGAACTAAAGATTTGTCGTATCATTGCTACCGTATACTGGCCTCTCCCTGCAACATCTACTACCCATATTGACATACTGCGCATCTGTCGCAACATTCGTTTTCGCACAACCCCACCAAACCAATTGGAGGCTGAGCACGCTTCCCAGCGAGCTTGGGCAGAGCAAGCTGTGCAGTTGCAGAAGCAAAGCATGAGAGTTGCCAGAGCCACAGCCCAACATGCCGGAACTATGGATAACGTCTACGATGAGGTTAACGAACCTATGAAACCAGAAGACCAGCCTACACAGTATATGACGAGCGATGAGAATGTCACTGCTCAGTGGGAACTACAGGAAAGAGAACAACAAGAAGCAAATGACCTCGCTATGGCACAAGCGATGGCGCATGCGATGGCAGCGGAAGTTCTGGACGCTGAAGGCGAGGATGATTCTCCTAGCCAGGCTACGTTGGTTGAAACAGATGGATGCAACCAAGCAAAAACAACGTCTTGGGAAACATACAGCAAGGAGAAGCAAGAGGCCCTCGATCGTGCTTTTGCCGAACAACTTTCTGTCGAACAAAACGAGGAAGAAGTCTCAGAGGGGATAAGGCAAACAGATGCCGACATCACGGCCGAGAGAATGGTGTACGAAAGGAAAAAGGCCAAAGCAGATGATGTGGGAAACGAAGACGACCAAACCGAAGAGGAAAAAGAATACGATAATAGAACCGATGAAGATGGCGATGAGACCGATACGGAGGAAGATCCATTTGCGTAGGCCGCAATGATGCAAACAGAGTTCAACGGCATGTGGGGACGCGCGGGGGTGTTCAGGGTTAACACTACTGTAAGGTTTTCTACGAGCATGGAGAACCGTGATGAGATGGCAGGATTGAGACAAACGCCAAGGGTTGTGGCTGAGAAGGAAAGTTGCGAAGAGGAAGAAAAAATTGAGAAGGGCTGGGACATTCCTGCTCGATCGAAGAAGTGCGAGTGATCGAAGAAGGAAGATCTAACTAGCGCATGTATCGTTCTCGCCATTGGTAGACATTCACGATGTACATTCGGAGCGCGTTGTTCGGTGTCGTCTGGTCCGTGCGTGATGACAGCATCAACGCAAGTCCGAAATGCGAAATTCCACAGCCTTTAGCTGCATGATAAAGTAATTCCAAATAATCTTACCGTCCCTATGTTAATTCCAATATAATAACAATGGATCCCCTTCTCGCAACAGCTGATGCAGCCGTAGACCAAGCGCCACAACCACCCCACCCCACTACAACAACCACTACCCCACATACACCACCCGCCGCCCGCCTCTTCGCCATCGCCGACATCCACCTCTCTTTCAAGCTCAACCTCACCGCGCTAGAAAAGCTCCTCCCCCACCCCAACGACGACCTCATTCTCGCCGGCGACGTCGGCGAATCCGCCCACCACTGCGCCCTCGCCTTCGCCAAAGCAAAAGAATGTTTCCGCACCGTATGGTGGGTCCCGGGTAACCACGAGCTGTACACGCTGCCAAGCGAACAAGCCTCTGGCACACGCGGTGAAGCCAAATATCAGGAATGCGTGCGCGTCGCACGCGAGCATGGTGTTCTTACGCCTGAAGACGAGTATGTGCTTTGGGAAGGGGCGGGCGGGCCAGTCGTTATTGCGCCCATCTTCACACTGTACGACTACTCGTTTCGGCCGGCGCATGTGAGTTTAGGGAATGCGTTGGCGTGGGCGCGAGAGATGGATGTTGAGGCTACGGATGAGCATTTGCTTCATCCGGATCCGCACCCATCGCGTATCGCATGGTGCGACGCGTTGCTCGCGCGCTTCGAAGAAAAGCTAGGTGCGGCGAATACAGCGTATCCCGGGGTGCCACTGGTCATTATCAATCATTGGCCGTTGCGGCAGGATCTGGTTATGTTGCCCAAGGTGCCGCGGTTTAGTTTGTGGTGTGGGACGACGAAGACGGAGGGGTGGCATCAGAGGTTTAATGCGAAGGTGGTGGTTAGTGGGCATTTGCATATTCGGCGCACGGATTGGAGGGATGGGGTGCGGTTTGAGGAGGTGAGTTTGGGGTATCCGAGGCAGTGGGAGGCGTGTAGGGAGAGAGGGTTGGATGTGAATGATTTGCTGAGGGAGGTGTTGCCTGGGGTTGAGTTTGGGGAGGAGGAGAAGGGGAAAACGGTTTGGAGGCATTATGGGTGAGGGATGGGTGTTGGGGGTACATGTTTTCTTCAACAGATTTGCTGTACATAGATTATAGAAGGTCTATAGAAGGCTTGAAGGTGGCTCAGGCAAAGGTGATATGATTATACTCTGGTATATCAATTGGTACTGTGTAAAGGAGGTGTTGTCATAATCTTCAGGATTCATGAACAACCCGGAAGGCATTGAACGCAGTCCTCCACACCTCCAATCAAGACGAATCAGCCTCTCACGTTGCTTTACCTCCTCAAGATTCAATGTTTGTTTTCTTCACAAGATAACATCCCCAACCCATGCACCTTCCTAATCTGATTCCGCCTAGCGTCGCCATCTCACCCAACCAACCACACCTCGTCCTCCGCGCGTGCTAACACCACACCCTTCACTCTATTCGCCCATCACATTTAGATCCATAACACACGATATTAACAACGTCGATCAACGCCCAGCGTAGCCTACATTGGATTCTACCTCCGCGTTTCAGCTGTAATGCTTGTATCTATCATTGCACTGTTCCTCCCACCAGACCACGCGCTCATCCAGGGTTCCTGCATATTTCGGCAACAAACGAGCACGCGGCCTATCATCGTGGGTTCATGGAGCCATGTGCGAGTGCTTAGTGTGGTTGCATGCATCGCATACTTCCTAAAAAAGATGGAATGACATTGGATATTGCATGTGATGGTATCGCCGAGTCAAGGATCAATTGTATAAAGATGTATTGACAGCGCCGTGGTTTGGAAGAGAGGTGAAAACCGGTGAAGAGCAAGAGTAGAATTTGTTTTCAGTTGGCTGAAAGGTTTTCACACGATTGATTGATTAGGAGTATATTCTTATATCAGTATCTTCAAGACAACATGTTTCCCAATCTTCAGAATCTACCGGTTCAGCTTCTTGCGGCTGCAACTTGTGTTTCGGCCTGGCCTACTCTCAATATCTTTCCCCGCGCCGTTATCAATCACGATGCCGTTGTTGGGTTCCCTCAAACAGTCCCATCTGGTGTCACAGGCTCTCTCTATCTGAAATACAAGCCGTATCTAGAAGTTTACAATGGCTGTGTTCCGTTTCCTGCTGTAAATGCCGCCGGCGACACGAGGTATGTAATCTTTTTCATCAACATATCTCTAGAATCTGTTGTCTGACATCAACAAGCGGCGGCCTCTCAACGTCTGGATCACCAAACGGCGGATGCAGCAGTTCTACAGGTCAAGTATATGCCCGCTCGGCCACATACAATGGCGCCTACGCAATAATGTACAGCTGGTACATGCCCAAAGACTCGCCATCCGCCGGCCTCGGCCACCGCCACGAATGGGAAAACATCGTCGTCTGGCTCTCCGCCGCCTCAGACTCTGCCACAATCCGTGGCGTCGCCATCTCCGCTCACGGAAACTACCAGAAATTCACTTCTCCCCCGCTGTCTGGGACTAGGCCGAAGATCGGGTACATGAGCATCTGGCCCGTGAACCATCAGCTTATCGCGAGCGATAAACAGGGTGGTGAGCAGCCGCTTATTGCGTGGGAGAGCATGACGGCGCAGGCGAGGAGTGCGATTGAGAATACGAATTTTGGTGATGCGACGCCTTCGTTTAGGGACAGTAATTTTCAGAGTTATTTGGCGAGTGCGTTTATTTAGGGGGGGTAGGAAGAGATGAGTATCTGAGAAGTATATTGTGTATATAATGTTTAGGAAAACCATTTACTTGACATTCACCCTTGCCAACTCCTCCGCATCACATCTACGACACCGAATATGCTGGCAGCGCACCACTAGACAGTGTCTGTTCCCCCCCAACAACCCCCCTAAACGCCTCCCCCTCACCCTCTGCAACTCCACCCTCGCCCTCCAAGCCCCCCAACACCCCCTTCCTCCCCCGAACAATATCCCCACACCTCCTCCCCGCATCATCCACCTGCCTCATACTCCCCAAAATCTCCTCATGCATCCCTACATCACTAAAAACATTATCAAACACCACATCGCTCCATATACTCCCCACCGCAATGCGCATATCCCCTAGCAGAGGCACATTGGGCGCCACGCGTGCAACGGCCTCTTGGAGCATGCGCACCTGCGCTATCGCGGACTCAGCGGCCTCGAGGTAGTTCCGCTTTTGCATGGAGGCCAGCGCGCCGCCGCCGAACATGTCGTATTGAGACATGCCGTATGCGCCGTCGAGCGCGTCGCGTGCCTCGGTTAGTTTCTGCGCGGTCTGGCCGAGGAGGAATAGGGTGTGTTTTTCGCGCTCGAGGGCCTGGTGCACGGTGGATAGGTAGTTGGATGCGGCGGCGCATGCATCCTCTGAGTGATCTTCGTCGGGGAAGTCTGGCGTGTGGCCGGCGAAAATGGAGTTGTATAGGGCGTCTAGTTGGGATTGGAGGCGTGTGTGGCTGTTTGCGGCGGTTGCGTAGATTTAGCGTTGGTGTTGTGCTGAAGTTTTTAGATCCTGGGTGTAGGAGAGTTGGTCTCCTGCGGATTTTTGTGCTTGGATTGCGTCGAAGTATTCTTTTTCTTCTTTGGCGGCTTTGGAGGCGAAGGTTTCTTTGCGGCCTGTGGCTTTGTGGGCGAGGCGGCGGAGTGTTGAGTCGCGGTATTTTTCGTGGTCTTTGAGCTTTATGGCTGTCTTGCGCTTGAGATCTGCTACGCGCTGTGTGGTATAGGCAATTTGTGCGTCGAGGTCTTGGATGTATGCGTTTTGTTGCTGGAGCTGGGATGGTGCTGAGTCGGTTTCGTAGAGGCCTTGGAGGAGAGATGCATTTTGGCTGGCGGCCTCTTGGATCTTGGTGTGGATTGAAGACATGATGAGAATGTATGACTTGGATAAAGAGATGAGAAAGAAAAAGTGATACCTCAGAAATACTGGACTTCTGACTAGATACTTACACTCTTACAACTATGGCTACGTCAAAAGCATTATATCCCGACTTGGTATAAGCTTGGGATGGTCTATCACTCATGTTGGATCGAATGGAGCCATGTAAATCCAAGGTTTCACCCATCAGGCACCCAGCCCATGATTATAGGATCCTTCTTTGATCCTATCACTGTGGTGGTCTTAGCTGTGGCACAGAGTGGCTGAGTTAGCTGACAGTGGCGCCGTCCAAATACAGAATACGACCAGACAATCAGTCAATGGTTTATGTCTCAGCATTGAAGAAGATATTGATAAGACTAATGTTAGTGACGCAGAAAGGTAATGAGAAGAGGAGAGGACAAACCACGCAACGACAACGGTAAGAGGCGGAAGGCAATTGTAGCCGATATCGCCCCAGATGGCAAGGCGTGCCTAATCGTCCGATTTCATCAAGGCCCCACTCCAGAGCAGGCCTTGGGATGTCTTGTGTAGCGTTGAGTAACAACAACGCTTTAGACAGCTGGAAAACACGTTGAGCTCCTTGTCGAATGCAATTGACCTTCCGCCGCTTGATTTCCAGCTTACGCCCATCTCCACGCACGATGGACACCAGAAGACTTCAAGCTTACGCGCAGAAACCCCGCGTGTTCATCCTATCAGACATCTCTAATGAACCAGATGATGCTGAGTCGTTATGTCGTTACTTGCTGTATGCCAATCAGTTTGAAACCGAGGGCTTAGTCGCATGCACCAGCACATGGATGAAGAATAATGTTCACCCAGAAGATATGGAGAAGATAATTGATGCCTATGCGGGTGCCGTCCTAAATTTGAACAAGCATGTCCATCCAGACTGGCCCTATCCAAGTGCTCAGCACATGCGGGGGTTGATCCGGAGAGGCGCTGAGGTATGTGCTATTACTGCTTCAAGTTTCTCGTTCAAAGTAGCTAACCGAGATCAGACATATGGCATGACCGCCGTTGGCATTGATCTCCCACTCTCAGAAGGCGGGCAACTATTGTATGATCGCATCATTGCGCCCTCGACGCAGCCTCTCTGGATCCTCTGCTGGGGAGGAACAAATACACTAGCCCAAGCGTTGCTCAAGATTGACGACAAATACCCACCTGAAGATTCGAAGCGTCTTCTCTCGCGTTTGCGAGTTTATACTATTTCCGATCAGGATGATACTGGTGCATGGATCCGCAACAACTTCCCAGACGTGTTCTATATCGCCTCAGTACATGGTTGGAATCAGTATGGCTTAGCGGCATGGACTGGAATTTCTGGCGATAAATACTACGGCTTCGACCAAGGCGGCCCCGACTTCTCAAAGATGGAGAAGAGCTGGATTAAAGAGAACATCCAAATTGGCCCTCTTGGCAGTGCATACCCTGACTACCTTTTTATTCCCGAAGGCGACACGCCCACGTTCCTATACCTTATTCAGAATGGGCTCGGCGTGCCGGAATGTCCAGACTACGGCTCCTGGGGTGGGCGCTACATAAAAACAGACACCAGCGACGAAGGCCTAGACGGAAAACACTACAGCGACGCCGCCGATCGAGTCAAAGTCAACGACCGAACATACACCTCAAACCACGCCACTATTTGGCGCTGGCGCGATGCCTTCCAAAACGACTTTGCCGCACGCATCAAATGGAGTATGGAATCTGATGTCACTAAAGTAAACCACCACCCTGTCTTAGTCGTTAACGGCGCAAAAGACCTCACGCCCGTACGTATCGATGCAGAGGCCGGTTCGACCGTGACCCTTGATGCAACAGGCACGTACCATCCCAACGGCGCCAATCTCACATTCTCGTGGTGGCATTACCGCGAACCTACTGCTACGCAATGGTGGGTTGACGCCGAAGTACCCTTGCTCCAGATCGCGCCGCTGGATACCACTGGTCACAAGGTCGCAGTCACTCTGCCACCTGCCGAGAAGTCTGGGGTGGAATTTTTGACTCGGAAGCCGGTGCAGAAGGGCCAGTTGCTACATTTGATATTGGAGGTCAAGGATGATGGTGTACCGTGTTTGACGAGTTATCGTCGAGTGTTGATTCAAGTTACGAATAAAGATCTTAGGGGTGGCGGGGAGAAGGTGGAGGCTATTGGTGAGCGAATGAAAAATCTTTAGGGTGGGGAAATTGGATCGGATTAGAAAAACTAGTATCTGGGCTGATCAGCGATATATCATAGTGTGAGATAAACTTTCATGTTTGTGACAAGCTTTCGCTGAGGCTATGTGGCGTGCTTCGCGTGATATAAGCTTTGGTGCTAGATTCCAGCAAAACAGTAGCAGCCTAGTTCAGGGCTTGAGTTGTTGATTGGAAGATTTATCGTAGCCTAGGTAATAATCAACTGATTGGCAAATGGTTCAAGTCTCGACTCGTTGAGACGCGGACTTAAGGATTCTGACCAATCGCACAGCATTTCCCCCGAAGAACAGACGCTAACTCGTATTCAGCCCTCCAGCTACATGATCACTTTATTGTCACAGCCACAACACTTCGTCATCTCAGCTACCCTCCTCTCCTGATCTGTGGCTGGTTTGTCATGAACTCGTGGCTACTCGTGTGCAGATAAACAAGTCGAGCGCGAGATGAAAGCAAGCACAGACGGCCATCTATTGTGACTCCTCAAAGAAGATCTGGCCAGCAACCGATACAGCTCGAACAGAAGTCTCTCAAGCAGCATTCAAATCTTCAATATGGTATATCGTGGAAGACCTTCGACAGGATGCAGGACGTGTCGTGAACGCAAAATCAAGGTTAGTCGAGACGCTTTTCCTCTCATTTATTGGCCTAGTTCAGTGTCATGCGGGCGGGGATGAAGGCGATTCCCAAAATGGCCAGCAGTGCGAAGGCGATCTATTCCAAATTATCCAAAATTGTACTTCTCAATGCGTCAGCTGGTGCAAGTTAATTCTCTTGAGCGTGAATGCTGATTGGACTACAACAGTGCGACGAACGGCCAGATGGTTGTATTAAGTGTGAGAAGAGAGGTTCAACATGTCCGGGCTATGATTCCACTGTCGACTCTTTCTTCCTCGACGAGACAGCCAACGTCTTAGCTAAAGCGAAGAAATCAAAAGCCCGAGCGATAGCCGCACGGAACGAACGAGATGGTATTTCCGGTGGTACCAGTCGTGAAGTAGCATGGTTAGAGAAGCACATCAACCAATCCCCACGCATACATATTCTTGCACCACTAATCGACCAGGGTATCAATTTCTTCATGAACAATTATGCCTTGGGCGTAGACCAACCACCAATCACATCTAAGGACTATCACAAATACCTATCTACAAATGGATTTCACCCTCTTATTGCTACCACGATGACGGCCTTGGGCATTGCTGGCGTTGCAAACATCTACATGGATACGGCACTCAAACAAGAGGCCACACGTTGGTATCTCAATTCTATCAAGATGGCCAACGCAGCATTGTGTTCACTACAAGATGTTCGCAATGACTCAACCCTCGTTGCTGTCAACCTATTGAGTATATTTGAGGCAACATTGTAAGTCTAGAAAAGTTGTATGTTCAGTTTTCATTTGGCACTACTACTACTAACACTTTGGCTTTAGTAACGACCGCACTTTCTCAGGCTGGAGCAACCATGTCGACGGAGCATCCTCATTGATCAGACTACGCGGCAAGGATCAGTTGAATTCGCCAGCTGGCCGGCGGCTTTACATGCACACTATGGCTCTTTATACAATAAATTGTATGGGCAAGGGTGAGCCTATACCCGATGACTTTCGCGAGCTTGACCGCGAAATAGTCAAGCACCTGGACACCAAGGACCCAAGGACAGCCTTCTACTTCCTCCAGCAAGAAACTAATGATCTGCGCGCTACGATGCTCAGCCAGCCAACACTAGATTTGCGAAACATAATCGAGAAAGCTCGCGAGCTCGAAACAAGCGCAGCGTCCATATTTGAACGCTTAGAGGGTGACTGGCAGTACGAAACTGTACCATCTTTCGGCCAGATTCCCGGAGTATTTGGGGATTATTACCATGTCTATCCTACCCATAGTACTGCCCAGACATGGAACTGGGTACGTTACAACCGAATTTACCTCCACGACATTATCCGCAACTGCATACTGGCTGGTTTCGCGACAGAACCACCTGTATTAGATAACCTTGAATATATGCCCGTCATGGCAGACAGCGCCCAAAAACTCATTCAGCTGCAATCAGATATCATGGCAAGCATGCCTCAATTCCTACACGACACCCCAAAAGTCGCGCCGCACCACTCATTCCAAGAATCACCATTCGCAAACGATTCGCCCCAAAACGAACAAAACTTCCACATGATCTCCCCCGCCTCACTAATGAACCTTAGTACCGCTTCAAGAACACCCAGCCCACGCCATTCACCAGTCCCACCAACACCAAGCGTAAATCGCGACGCCAGACTCTTCACCCAAAACTTCCAACGCGACACAATGCCCGAACCCCCCTCCTTCAAAAAAAGAGAAGAAAACACAAGCCGCGTCCCAGTCGTGCGTGTTTCCGCCGGCTATTCCACACTTTGGTCATTATACGTCGCCGGCTCAATGCCTACTGCGTCACGCCGCAGTCAAGAATTTGTGCTCCAGTGTCTAGACCGCGTCGAGCGCGAATTCGGTATAAACCAAGCCAAGGTGTTTGCAACCGCGTTGCGGTACAAAATCCATTTGACCAAGAAGGGCCTGATACCGTTTCAGGTGTGTCCGCAGTATATTGCTGATCCGCCACCGGGGATGGTATTTCCGGGTGAGGAGAGTGAGGTATGTTTTGCGCGGCGATGTTTGGGGGTGGGATGATGAGTTGGGCTGACGTATATGTTTAGGTTGTGGAACATGTTTCGTCTACGGCACAGGCGTTTGTGCGGAGTTATGAGCTGGGGGAAATGCCGACGGCTGTTTATGATTCTATTGGTGTGGAGACGAGGCCTGGTTATGATGGGTTTGGGGGGGAAATGTGGTTGGAGGATATTGACGGGTATGTATGAGTTTGAGTGGTGTTGACTTTTATACCCATAGATTGTAGATCATGGGCGGGCATTCAGCAAGGGCGCGGGCCTAATATATTTAAGAGAACTTTGAAAATTTCGGTATGCCTGATATAGTCCTAGACCTCTCCTATATATACTTTAACTATTACCTACTATCTAGATGAAATTATAATGCAACGAACCTCACTACTTTCTCTTTCTTTAGCCTCTTCGCTATTTGATAGAAGCTGGAAGGAAGAATAGGCACACCTTGCGCCAAATCCGTACGAGTATGGCTTCGTTTGACCTCATTGTGCTAACAATTTCGCTCCAGCACCAGTATTTATGGCCAGCATCAAATTTGACTGCCAATGTCTCGCTAGTTTAATGCGGATATACTTGCTCTATGGGTACCAGGTCGGCATCATTACAGTTTTTGAATCTGCAAAGACTAATGGATGATCTCTGACGGACCGCTCAGTGGCTTCCACACATTGATGATGCGGAAACGAACACTTGACTTCATTATGTCATCGAGTACTTCGGGCCCGGCTGGCGAATTGGTACTCCGCACGAAGGTACACACCTCGAGGTGACTGATCGATGTGAATTTTTCTGACTGGTCGATTACTCCTTCCCTTGTTATTCGCATGGCGGATTGTGATATCGTATAGTACGATCTTTACTGTGTCTGGAATATTCCTGGCAACAACTTATGTATTAGCGGCAAGAAACTGTCTGTAATTTCCTGTGTGAATGAAAAGTCGATGTGATCAGTCTCCATGCAATTGCACAAAGCGAAACCGTGAGTCGCCAGTTTGAACTCTTCTTCGTGTCCGCAGAGCATCCTTGATCTCTACGAGTGCCATATTATGGTCGTAGTTTCGCACGCCTTGTAGAGCTGTAATGTCTGTCATATATCGTGGCGCACTACCGTTAATAGGCGCTTGGTAAAAACATTAGCTTTCGTGTAAAGATACGTCTTCAAGAGTGCTCATAAAATTATCTTGCACAAAGAAGTCACCCAAGAAAGGAGTGTTACAATGATTTGGAGGAATACATGCTTTGTGAGACACAAATTCGAAATTCTATGCACATTGATATTTATCCTTTACCAGCCTAAGGGCTATGCTAAGCCAAGAAAAAGGTGGCACGATGTTGCTGAACGTTTGCATTCCAATGCAGTCCAAGACCAGTGGCACAGCACTGCACTACTACCTCTATTTGCCACCGGTTTGCCCCTATGTAGCTCACCAGAAACACTGATTTACGTTCGTTTACCTGTGGCAGGGATAGTGACGAAAGGTGCTCATTGGTTTTGTCGACATCGCTAATGCAGGTCTGACACTATTAGGAATAGATCCCGCGCAAGGTCCCCGGACCTCGATTTTATCAATCCCAACAGCGAACCGGAAGTAGAGGACCCTGACACATGTCAGGACGAATACCTAGACGACGGCCTGTACGATGACGCGGATTACAACCTAGACACGTGATCATATTAGTAGATTAGCGATACTTAGTTATTACTAATCTACTAATCCCGCGATCTATAGATTAGTAATACTTAGATATTACTAACCTACTAACCTACTAAGAGAACTTAAGTATATAGGCGTACCTATGCGTATAGATAGAAACCTTATAGTTAAGCTTAGCTTCTTAAGCCTAGTACCTACTTATATACTTAGCTATCTACTTAGGCTAGTAAATAGGTAGGGGTTAGGTTAGGGTTAGGTTACTTTATATAATAACCTAACCTAACCTAATCTAAGTTTACTAGGTTAATACTAGTAATATATAAGGTAGTAACTAGAAGATAATAGTACTTATTATAGGTTACGATAGATAGTAAAGGGATAATTATAATAGAGGCTCTATAAAGAGACCCTATATTATATAACTTAGGTAGTAATACTAAGCCCCTAAGAAGGGACTACGCTACGCCTACGTATAAAGGGCGCTCTTCTTACGAAGATAGTTTAGTAAGTATTATTTTATCAATTAACTCTCTTTCTAGAGATAACTATTATCCCTTTACTATCTATTATAACCTACGATAAGTACTATTATCTTCTAGTTACTACCTTATAATAATAGTTATCTCTAGAAAGAGCGTTAATTAATAAAATAATACTTACTAAACTATCTTTATAAGAGAGGTACTCTTTATATATAGGTATAGTATTATCGGATTTTAGATAGGTTTTAGATAGGTATATAGTATAGGAATAAGGTATATAATAAAAGACTATAATAAATAATATAGTAAATAATTAATTATCTATAAAGGCCCTTAATTATTATCTATTAATATTCTACTTCTATTCTATCTACTATACTTTCTACTAGTTTATATATCTATCTCTACTAAGCTTATTAAGGTCTCTTTATTAATATAGTAAAGGTGTAGTTGAATTAGAAAACTATAGTTTTAGTACGTAGGTAATTATAATTAATTCTAGCTAAGTTGTACGCGCATGATATTTATCCTACGTACGCACGCGTAGGAGCCGCTAAGGCTGCAACTAGGCCTAATTAGGTATTAGGCCTAGTTATAACCTTTAGTAGTTACTTATGCGTTAGTTTAACTCTTAATACTAACTATCTTTTCTTTATTAGTATAGTAACTATTACCTAAGATATAAGTAGTTACTTACTATAATAAAAATTAAATCCTACTTTATACTTAGTTTCCTATTCAAGCTAGCGCTATATCTATCTATCTCCCTTATATATCTCTATATTACTATTAGATACGATCTTATTATCGCGATTAGTCGTACTCGTAGTAGTAAGGTTCTTGTTATAGTTAACCTATCCTTATATATAAAGCTTAAGGTTATTACTATTAATAAGAGTCTCTAGTATAGTATTAGAGTTAGACTTTATTATCGAGTCTACTAGGTTATCGCGCCTATTAATCTATCTAATATCTATAAGGTCTCCTCGCTTATATACTTAGTAGAGGGCTATAATATCGATTATTAATTATTTCTCCTTAGTTATACTAAGCTTTACTAGGTACTCGTATAATAATAGTAAGTTAGTATATATAATAATAGGGATTTTTAGGTAATTAAGTCGAGTTATAATTATATTAATAGTACTACTAATAGTAATAGTAATATTAATACTATAAGCTATTGCGTAGATCTTAGATACTAATACGCTTCTAGTAATACGTTTATACTTAATTAATAACTAGTAGATAATATTACTGCGGATTTTAAATATATTAGTATTATTTATTATAATCTTATTTCCTAGAACGATTATATATCCTATCTATAAGCTTATATCCTTATTATTAGCGAAGAAGGTATTAATAAATATAAAGAGCTTAAGGCTATTTATATTAAGTTATATATAGTTAAGGCTATAGTTAACGTTATCCTTCTACTATTTAATTCACTTATTTAATCTAGATATTTCTTCTTTAGAGGGGTTAGTTACCTAAGTAGTAGTAGCTACGTTAAAGCTCGCCTCTAGTTAATAGATTATTGTAATATACGCGCTACGTACTTACTACTAGATATACAACTTTTAATTGTATATAAGCTCTAACTTATTACCTTAGTATTTCTACTAGAGTACTATTTTACTATTATAGAGCGTAATAATATAGCTATTAAAGGTTATTAGCTCTATACTATTAAGTACTTACTTCTCCTTAGTACTAAAGTAGAGCTCTTAGGTCTCTCTATCTATAAACTATTAGTTAGAGAGACTAAGAGTATTATTAGTCTATATACCTATAATACTAAATCCTACTATAGTAGGCTTAGAGATAAGTAGGTATAGGTTATATATAGAGGTCTCTATCTAGAGCTTCTCTATATAGTATTTAAAGTAGGTAGACTACTAATATACTTCTACCTCTATAATACTATATAGGGGTTTAATAACGACTATAATAGTACTATATAGATATATCTCCTTAAGTTATATAAGAAGGTTAGTAATAATTATATACTATAACTAATCGTCTAACTATATATATACCTAGGTAATATCTTAAAGCTATAGGATTATCCTATTATAGATTATTAATAGCGCGAGGGTAATAATAACTTATTAGCTTACTTATTAAATAGTTAGGCTTTATATTAGTATAAGCTTCTTACTATTATCTACGTATCCTTAGATAACTAGTTATAACTTCTTATAGGGCTAATTAGTTATTTTACCCTTTACTTTATTAATAATATATAACTTAAATATATAGATTCTACTATATTTAGTAGGGTTATATTACTTAAATTAAAAGACTCTGTATATAATTAACGCGTTAATCTTAGTTTTTATAGATAGCTTAAAGGGTATACCTAAGGTTATAATCTTTCTATTAGTGTCGGATTTGAGATGGGTTTTTGATAGGTGCACAGTATGGGAACAAGGTATGTAATAAAAGACTGTGATAAATGGTGCAGCAAATGATTGATTGATTGTCTGCAACCGCTCTCAATTGTTATCTATTGATGTTCTGATTCTTCTATCTACTGCGCTTTCTACCAGTTTATATATCCATATCTGCAGAGCTTGTTGAGGTCTCTCAGTTCGGAGGGTGGAGATCCACTTATCTCTGTTGTGTGGTTGAGCCAGCTCAACGCAGTTATTTGATAGTACTGGTTCTGCGCAGCTCATCTATGACGCTATGAGCCATCAGATATTGGCTTCACTGGTCACGTTGGCTATATTGGCTATACTAGCTGTGCTAGCCATACCAGCTGTGATCTCAGACATGGTCTCGGACAGTCTTATAATAACGCTTTCATCTAGTAGTAGATAACTGAGTTCGACCTTAGATCACCTATAAATCTAACACACCCCTTTAGCTTAGTAAGCTTTTAGTAAGCTAGAACTCATCAGGTGAGTATTAGGTCGTTTAAGTAAGCTTGGATTTCATTAAGAGGTACTTTATATATAATCTAGTATTCCCGTACTTCTACCAGTCTAAGTTAGTTTAAGAAACTCTTCTACTTATTTCCTAGGAGTACCTTAGTGAACCCGTTAGCAGTTATCTCTATTAATAGAGTATATGCTACTTTAATCTAACTAGCTAATACCTCTTGCCTTAGCTAGTAGTTGTAAATATTAACGTGCCTTAGTTTAGTTTAGAGTTTAGCTAGTTCTTTAGTAATAAGCTAGATTATTTAAGTATTATCACACTAGATAGTAATGTAGCTTATTAGTAGTTTAACCTTCAGCTTATCCAGTAATCGTGACGTAAAGATAGCTTCTTTAGCTACTTAGGATAAAGCTAGTAATTTAGCTTCAGTTATTAATGTAGTAATAGTATCTTGTTTATTAGCTCTCTATGTAATAAGGCCGTTGAACAGCTTAATAGTATATCCTTAGGAGCTCTTTCTATCTAGAGTATTGTTAGTAAAGGAGGTATTACTAGCTACCTGGAGTAAATTACCTCCTCCTAGTTGGAGTACTCTCTATCTCGTACTCGATAGATACATAAGTACTTGGTTAGCAGCTTCTTAGTGCGTAGTACTTAGGTTTATAAGGAATCGAGCCAATCGTGATATTACGAACGCTATATCTAGTCTAGTAGTTACTACAGCAAATAGGAGTGAGCTAATTTTACGCTAGTACTTATTGATCTTAGATAGCGTTACTAGGCTAGTATAAGGCTAGAGCTCAGAAGTAGCTATTAGAGTATCGTGGCGGACGTCTTATTTATTAGCGAGCTGATATATCTTATTAATGTATGCGGTCTATAGAAGCTAGATAAGGCGTTACTCTCTTTTCTAGATAATCTCTACTCTAAGGAACTATTAGAGATCTACTCCTCTAGTAATAGTATACTTCTCTTTTAAGAGACTAGTTACCTTTTCTACTTCTTTAGTCTTCTTTTTATTATAGGCTATAATAATATTATCTACGTAGAAGAAGATAATAATACTATCTTTTACTATATAGCATAGCTCGTAGGGCACTACTTAAAAACTAAGAGACTTTAGTATTGAAGTAAACTCTCTCTACTATAGTAGAGGTGAAATACGTAGTCTATATAGAGCCTTTTAGACCCGAAGGATTATTCCCTTCTTCTAGTATCCCTTTAGTATCTTTATATAGATCTCTCGATCTATTACAGCGTAGACAAAGGCGTTTATTACGTTATACTATTTTAGTTTAAGATCGTATTTAGCCGCAATTACTATAAGTATCTAGAAGGAGCGGCTAGCTAGTATTATAGTATAGGTATCTTGTAATATAACGTTTCTTTACTAATCTCTACGTACTACTAGTCGGGCTTTACATTTAATAAACTAGTAGTATTTATCCAATTTATAGGTATAAACCCATATATAGTCAAGTATCTATTAACCTATTTATTTAATTAGATTGCTAGTACCTTAGTCTATAATTTATCTTCTAGTAGCTTATTATATAAGCGTATTTAGCTTCTTTAAATAGCTCGCCTATTGGATAGTTATCCAGGTTTATTCAGTATATTAGTAGAGGTAGGAGTTAACTGCGATAGAGCTTTAAGCCTCTAGCGAGTATTCTTTTCATCTTTACTTTATCTATTAACTCTCCTCTATATTACCAATATTTCCTACCTAGGTACCTACTATAAAGGCTACTACCTATAGTATAGTTTTAGATAATCCTTAGTTATTATAGGTTTTTATTATAGTAGTTGACTATTCTAAGCCAATTTCAGATAACTTATATAGTACTAGTCCTCTAGTTATCAAGTAAGCTAGGAGTACTACTAGTAGGAGATAGTAGTAGAGTTAGGTACTAATCCCTAATCTTCCTTCCTTAATAGTAGCCTAGTAGGTCTACTTTATTTATTAATATATCTAGATTAGTATCGTCCTCGTAGAAAGACTCTATTTCTAGCTAATAAACTGGTATTAGGAGCTTAATAGTTCTTATATAAGTAGTAATCTCTTCTAGCGTTTAATGCATAAGGTTATCTATTAGGTCCTCTATTTTACTATTAAAGATTATATACTTATTAAAGATAATATCTTAGTACTTATTACCTTAGCTATAGATAGTACCTATATCTAGTAGATATTTAATAACTAGTATCCATAAGGTATCTAATCTAGGCCTTTAGGTCTAGCCGCTAGAGTCTTAATTTACTATAATAGTATTATTAGTTATTATAAAAGCTTTATACCTATAGGCTTTTAAATAAGCTAGATTAGGCTTTCTTAGTAATACTATAATTCCTTAATTATAAGCTACTCCTATAAAGAAGGTCTTATATAGCGTTTTCTAGTTATTTAAGTAACTTAGTATTTAGTTATAAAGGTATACTCTAGCTCTAGTAATCTCTAGCTAGAGTTCCTAAGGTAGATTTATATTAAGCTATATTATACGTAATTTCTCCTTATTAATACCTCTAGATACTCTACTCCTCTATTTTAAGCTTACGTATCTAGAGCTAAGGGTTCATAGTAATACCTTATAAGCTTAGCTAATGCTAGACTTCTAGTTTAACTATTGTAATCTCGTTATTAGCTTAATTACTTTAACTAATATATTATACTAGTTCTTTAAGAAGATAATAAGTATTTCTAGTATCTTAATAATTAACTTTACTAGTTAGTTATCTATAAAGTAGAAGTCCTACTATAGTTTAGAGAGCTTCTCTATAACTAGTATCTAGCTCTTTTCTTTATTAAAACTCTATACTTTATATAAGTAGAAATTAATTGAAATTCTTTCTCCTAGTCCTTTATAGCTAACTCGTAGTCGCGCTAATTTAACGTCTTATCTTAGCTTTACTATAGGAGTTACATTTAATAGTAGTTACTCCTTTTACGCGCACCCCTTAAGTTTACTAGATAAGGTACTCAATTACTACTAGTTCTAGATAGCCAAGTCTCTTATACTATATAAGTATAGTTACTCTAGTTAACCTAGGTTTATAGGTATAATACGTCGCTTCTTATAATAGATAAAACTTAAGTACCTATTAGCTATAGATCTTAGTAAGATTTCCGATTATCTATCTATCTAGTTTATTTAGGGTTATTAGTTCTAATTAGGTATTCTACTATATTCCTCTCTACTAGAGTAATTAGAATAAGACTAGGTTATAGTAGATATCGGGTATATAGCTACATTATATAAAGCTAGATAATTTACCTTAGTTTAATTCTTTAACGTTAGATTAATAGATCTATATCCCTTTACCTATATCTTTAAATTACTAGCCTAGATATAGTCTTCTTAAGTAGGTAGATAATAGTTATAGATACGATTAGGGTTATTATAATATAGTAGGTTGTACCTAAATTAAGGATAAATAAATCCTATAGTAGATATTTATTATAGTTATTTATTATAGTTTAAAAGGATATAGTTGTAAAGGTCCCTTTAATACTTAATATTCTTCTACTATAGAGTTATTCTTAATCTCTAGGTATTAGAGTTAGTAATCGCCTAAAGCGAAGTTTAGACTATCCCCTAATTAGTTCTTAAAATATAGTATTATTTTTACGATTATAGTTAATAAGCTCTTATAGAGTCTTATTTAGATTCTAATATAGAGAGGCTATATCTAGATTAATATAATAGTATTCCCTTAGGTTATAGAATTTACTATAAGTAGGGCATTTTTCCTCTACTATAGTTTACCTAATTAATTATATATTATTACTATTTTAGCTAGGTTAATTTTTATACTAGGGTCTACCCTAGTTTAGGTTTAACTAAAATCTACCTTAGTTTAGTAGTAGATTATATTCTATAGAAGAGGCGTCTCTAGTCCTACCCTAGGTAGTTTTACTACTAGTAGGAAGATCTAATAAGGTATTATTAACTATAAAAGTAGTCCTATTTTTCCCTAATTTAAGAGGATAATTTACTATTAAGTATTCTTAGAATTATTTTATTATCTCCTTATAGGTTATATAATCTTTAAATTAACTATAATCTTAAAAGTTTATAGACTATATAGGAGTAATCTTATTAACTACTAAGAGGAAGTCTTTTATAACTACTTTAATATCTAATACCTCTACTACTTTATAAGCTTCTATATTAGTAGTAGCTTAGTTATACTTAGCTAGCTAGGTTTCCTAATTTAATATGCTCCTTATTAGTTTAAGTAAGTAGATATAGTGCTTATAAGCTCGCTCTCTCTCTAACTACTTATTAATACTAATAGTTTATTTAAGGTTAGTAAGCTACTATTATAGTAACTAATCTAGTAGATAGTACGTGCGTAGTAGATATAGCGTAACTAATAATTAGATAAAGACTTTAATTTACTATAAACTTATCTACTCCTTATTATATATATATCGTTTAATTTAATACTACTTAGAGAGAATTTTATAGTATTTAAGATCCTCTTTAAACGCTTTAAGGCCTATAGTTAATAGCTTAGATTAACGCGCTAGCTCTTAAACGTTAGAGGCTAGTATATATTTAGTAATTTCTAGGAGTTTAATAAATTCTAGTTCTTCTATAAGTTTAGTAGTCGTTACTAGGTTAATCTTATCCTAGATTTTATAGACTACGTATCTAGATTGCAGCTATATTAACTAGGCTATATAGTTAGCGTTATTTCTTAGCGTTATTATAGGATCGCGCTGTACTTGGTACGCTATTATAATTTAATTGGCTTATAATCTATAATAGTAATAATTCGCGTTATTCCTTAAACTTTTAAGTTGTTATTAATTGGGCGTATAGTGTAGTAGTAGCGCGTTGTAGTTGTACTATAGAGGTCCTAAGTTCGAATCTTAGTATACCTACTAGGACTAAATCCGTAGTAGTAATTTACTATAGATTTAGTTCCTTTTTGTAGTTTTAATTGATAATTAGCTTAACTTAGTTAAGATATTGAAAGTTAAAGTTTAGTAGGGCGCGCTAGGGACTAATTATAGAGCGCGCTAGTTAGAACTAGCCAATTAATAGAAATTAGGTCTACCTAATTTCTATAGTTCGTGTACTAATTAGCTTAACTCGTTTTAGTTATTAGTTTAGTTTGATTTAGTTAAGGTAGTAAGACTCTTAATTATCGGATTTAAGATAGGTTTAATAGGTATATAGTATAGGAATAAGGTATATAATAAAAGACTATAATAAATAATATAGTAAATAATTAATTAATTGTCTACAAATACTCTTAATTATTATCCCTTAATCTTCTCCTACCTCTATCTACTACGCTTTCTACTAGTTTATATATCTATATCTATAGAGCTTATTAAGGTCTCTTAGTTTAGAGGGTAGAGATCTATTATCTCTTATTAAGTAGTTAAGCTAACTTAACGTAGTTATTCGATAGTACTAGTTCTACGTAGCTTATCTATAACGCTATAAGCTATCGGATATTAGCTTTACTAGTTATATTAGCTATATTGGCTATACCGGCTCTACTAGCTATACCGGCTATAATCTCGGATATAGTCTCGGATAGTCTTGTAATAACGCTTTTATCTAGTAGTAGATAACTAAGTTCAACCTTAGATTACCTATAAATCTAATAAGGCTATAGTATTAATAGCGAAACTTTAGACTTTAGTCTATATAATAGGTAAGTAGTACCTTTTATATATAATATATACTAATATTACCTAGGAATAGGTATAGAGTTCTATCTTACTTAAGCTAGTTTTAAATATATATCGATTTATTATATACTATAGGAGTATAATAGAGATTACTCCTCTTTAGGCTTATATATTAGTACTTATATTTAGTCCTAAGTATAGCTTAATATAGGATCTTTATAAGAAAGAAGTACCTAATTAGTTTATAATAAAGCCGCCTATAAGCGATAAATAGAGTACCTACCTCTAGATACTTAAGGGCTATAGTAATTATATTAAGTTAGTAGCCTTCTCCTATAACTTAGTATAGCTAGTATTAGCGTTAGGCGACTAGATAGTTAAGATCTAGGATATAAGTAGTAGTACGTACCTCTAGATACTTATTATTAGTAAAGTACTTAACTATATCTTATTTAATATTAGTAACTATAGTAGAAAAAAACGAGCTTAAAAATAACTAGAAGATATATTATTACTTTCTTACTAAGAGAGTAGTAAACTATATACTAAAGGAGTACTAGAGATTACTTCTTTCTACTCTATTTTTAAACTATCTTTATATCTAATTAGTAGTTTTAGATATACTTAGAGTAATTAGTAAGAAGTATATACTCTAAACTTTTAGTACTTAGCCTTAGATCTAAGCTCTATTTTCTTATAATAGAAAGGTAAAGAGTAGAAAATAGTATTTAGAATATACTATAGATATTATAAATATATAGATATACTATTTAGGCTAACTAATATAGTAGTAATATTTTAAGTATTAAGTATTAATATACTAAGAGAATACCTAAATAAATATATTATAGTATACTTAGATAATATTCTAATATACTCTAAATTTATAGAAGAATATAAATAATATATTAATTTAGTACTAGGATATTTAGATTAGTATAAGTTAAGACTAATACTAAAAAAATATAAATAGTATAAGATAGAGATTAAATTCCTTAGATATATAATTAGAACTAAGAGAGTAAAGATAAGTAAAGAAAAGATTAAAGAAGTAAAGAAATAGAAAGAACTAAGAAATATTAAAGATATATAATTATTCTTATAATTAATTATCTTTAATAGATACTTTATTAGGAATTTCTTAGAAAAAGTCCTACTATTTATAAACTTAATAAGAAAAGATATAGTATAGTTATAGATATAAGAATAATAGAAAGTATTTAATAAACTTAAGAATAATTATAAAATATAACTAGTTTTAGTACTATTCCTTAGAGAAGAAGTATTAAAATTTAAGACTAATATATTAGACCTAGTATATAGTATAGTAGTACTATAGGAGCGCGAAGAGAAATAGTACCTAATTACCTACTACTTTAGAAAGTTCTTATAACTAGAATAATAATATAATATATATAATAAAGAACTACTTATAATAGTAGTAGTACTATAATATTAGAGAAAATATATAGAAAGTAGACTAGTAAATAGGTTAGAAGTACCTATTAATAGATTAGATTAGGTTAAACCTAGTACTAGTATAGGTATAGGTTAGGTTAGAGTACCTATTACGTTATAAAATATTATAAATACTAAATATATCCGTACGTAAATAAGCTATATTACGTATAATATATAAACGTTTAGGAGAGAACGTATAGGGCTAATAGGCCTATACGTTACTCCCCTTATATATAGCTCTTCTCTCTTATCGTACATAGAATAACGCATAAATACTAATTATCCTTTCCTATTATTATATCTATTTCGTACTACTATCTCCTCCCTACTTACTACACGCGAATACTATAGAGGAAGTACTACTTACTATAGTAAATACTATAGAGGAAGTGAACCTATACTAATTAGTAGTAATTAACTTTATTTATAAATTAGTAAGGTTAAGAATAGAGCCCTCTAAATATAGTAGGTTAGTAAACTATTTTATATACTTACTTAAGTATATAATATTAATAACTTTACTATATAATTATACTAATAGTAATACCCGTATAGAAGAGAATCCGTATAAAGCTTCTCCTTAACTAATAAGCTATAGTACTAAGATAAGACGAACTAATACTAATAGTAGCTAACTTAGTATTACTATTATATATAGAAGAAGAGGTAGATAACCTTAAAATCCCGTTTAATAATGAGATTACATAAATTATAGGCGTACTAGCCTTAATTCTAGTAAAATATTATATAAATATAGATAACTAGGACTATAAGCTAGATCTTAATATAGTAGTATATACTAACCTTAATAGATATATCGTATAAGTAATTATAGAACTTATATTAGTAAGATATAATAATAAAGACTTCTATTTATTATATATAGAGATATTTTAGAATTAGATAGCTAATAACTTTATAAAGGTTAATGCTATACTCTAAGAACGCCTCCTTACCCTCCTTAAGGACTATAACGTCCTATATAAAGGCTGAAGAAGCTAAATATAAGGAGTTAAGCTATACGAGCTAGTATAGGGATAAGAGGATAAACTACTACAGCCTCTCCCTAGCCTCTACTAAATACTTCTAATCTATACAATAGAAATAATACTAATAGTTCTTATATTAAGAGAAAATAAGGACCTATATAAAGGACCTTAGGTATAAGTAGATAAACTACTATCTCTATATAAAGAACTAAATCGGACTAAGATAGTAGTACCTACTCTATAACTAATAATGCCTTAGGGGTAGATAATATATAGACTATTATACTAGCTAAAAGTACTACTACTAATACTAAGGGTACTATATAATAAGCGAAATTTAGGGGTAAGATATTAAATCTAGACCTTAGTAACGTACGTATAGGAGAATATACTATAGATAAGTTATATATAATACTAATACCTCCGTACGCTATAACCTACGCGATAAAACCTACTAGTATTCTATATAACGCTAGCGCTAGGATAGACCCTAGACCTTCTCCTAGATTACTATTAGTATACTCTACCTAATAATATATAGTAACTATATAGATTAGTACTACTACTAAATTAATAAGAACTATATATTTATCTAGTAGAATATTCTATAGGGCGACTACTCCCTAAGAAGATTATATAATTCTAGAAGGTATAGAGAAGGGAGAATAACTACTTAAGTTAACTATATAATATCCTTACTAATAAAGTAAGGATCTTTATAGACCTATATAGTTAGTTAGAGATTTAGGAGGTATAATACCTAAGTATCTTCCCTAATATCTTAGAAGATCGTATAAGTATATACTATCTATATAATATTAGACTAGGACTTATATAGTAAGAGCTATATATAAAGCTTAATATATATTTTAATACTAATATTAACTATAACTAATATTAGATAGACTAGATAATACTCTCCTTTATACGATATAAAAGAGAGAATATAGATAAATCTCTATACGAGGTACTTAAGCTTATAATTAATAAGCTTACTTTTATATAAAGAGTACTTGGGCGTAATTTCTAAGGTAATATACTACTCTATATAATAGTCGTACGAGCCTATTATAGATAACCTAAACTTAAACTAGTACTATTTATACTAAAACTAATATACGAAGTACTATTTAGTAACCTCTATATAGCTCTTTAAGTTATAATTAATTAATAAGTATTTTAATTTATATATAATCCTACTAAAGCGTACTATATAGACTAGAAATATACCCTAATACTATGTATAGGTAATAGAAGAAGTAGTAGAAGGTTTTAGCTATAGTAATATAATAGACGCTACTTAAACGTATAATATAATAAAGGGCGAAAGTTACTACTAGTAAGAGACTATACAACTAAGAAATACTTTATATATTATAAGGTAGGATATTAGTCGTTAAACTATCTCTAAATAGACTAAGTATAGGTAAAACGCTAGTATATTAGCTTATATAAGAGGATCTATAATAAGATACTAAGCCTAGAAGAAATTATAGTATATATTACTAGATTTAAAGGTCCTAGAGAATCTATATACGATAATAGCTATAAAGAAGATACTAAAGGAGACTATAATAAAGACTAGGATAGTAAGATTAAAGGTAGCGAAGAAGTTGTATAATTCCTTAATACTACTATATACCTCTACTATATAACTAGTAAGGATATCTATAGTATAGAGGAAAGCTACTATATATAGTAATTTATACTTAAGGATAGGTACTATATATTATACTAAGGTAAACTATAGGATACTAGTGTATTATTAATCTTAATAGTTAGTAAGATATAACTTAAAGCGTACGTATAAGAGAACCGTAAATAAAAGTTAACTAGACCCTAGGTAAATAAAGTATTAGCTTTAGAGGTTAAGGTATAAAAGGCTCTCTTAGTACTATATAGATATAAAACTCGCTTAGTATAGTAACATACTATATCCTTAATACCCTAATACTATTCCTCCCTAGCCTTACTAATACTAATAGACTTAGGGCGTACTTTAATAATATACTTAATATTATTATATAGAAAGATAATATAACTATCCCTATTATACGTAAATAGGGATATCTATTCTTTAACCTAAGTCTATATAAACTAATAATATTCTTTATAGAATTAGAACTACGCTAACTTTATTAATAATTTAGTTACCCCTATATAGAGCGCCTCTATAAGATACTTATAGAAGTAGAGTATAAGGTAAATTAATCTATACTATTAGAAATCTAGAAGTTCTACTACTTCTACTAATAGTATATATAAGACCCCTAATAATTTAAGTTTACGATTAAGGATAATCTCTATTTCAACTATAAGATAGTTATTAATACTAATACTTCGTTCTAAGTAGCTATATTTCTAAAGTTAATATCTATATAAGATACCTAGGAGGTACTATATAAGTACTAGATTAATATATATTAAGGCCCCTAGACTATATTATATATAACCTAGAGATAAATTTTATAGTAGAAGATTTTTAAGCTCGCGTAAGAATCGTAGGCATATAATACTACTAAATACTAGTTAAAGTATACTAGGTAGTTAGGAAGATTAAACGTGCGCACTAACCCCTACGCTATATATTTAATATATTTAAGGTAGAACTACGCGATAGTATAGATAATAAATTAATCCTCTAAATAGTAGTTAAGGCGTTGAATAATATAGCTAGACTAAATAGTCTCGTACTAACGCTACTAGTCTTTAGGGTATACCTATAAATTACTATAAATTTATACCTATTACTAGACGTAATAGCTTAAGCTAAAGCCGTACGAAGAGCTATAAAGATCCTATATAGTAAAAGAGTAAAGAAAAGGTAAATTATATAATAAATACTTAGAATACTCTAGATTTATATAGTATTCTTATACTCCTACTAAACTTAGAGATTTAGTATAGAGAGAGAAAGGTAGTTAGATAGGACTATATAAACTTAAAGCTATTAAAGAGTATAATATAGTAATTAAGATAGAAAATAGACCTATAACTTTTAGATATATATAAGTAAAGCTATACTTCTATATAGAGGATATATATAAAAGATAGGACTAAGGATAAGTAATAGATCCTAACGAGCTAGAGTAAGTAGTCGTTAAGACTCCTATCGTGCGAAGATAGGGATAACTAAGAAAAGAAATTACCTATAAAGATACTTAAATTATACGAAAGGACTAGACTAAGAAGAGTACTATACTAACTAAAGCTCTAGTTATATAAAAGTAAGGCTAACTAAAAAGATTCTATAACCTTAAAATAATAATAATAAGGAGGATAACCTAAGTATGTATAAGAAATAGAAGTAATATAAAGATAAAACCTAAAAAGATAACTATATAATATATTATATAGTTATTCTTAACTTAGAAGGAGAAGGATAACTACGCACTAGCTATCTAGCTCTATAGTAAAGGTATTATTATAATACCTAGTATACTATTTAAGGTATTAGACTATATAGAGATAGAGATACTACTCTAGAAGGGAATATTTAAAATCCTAAAGTTTAACCTATATAAATATAGTAGATAAATCTTTAACCTTAGACTTATATAAGAAGTTAAAGGAAGATAATATAACTATATAAGAAATCTAGGCTTATACTAGTAGGATACTTAGATATAGGTAAAGAGGAGATCCTTATATAATCTCCTATAATCTAAAGAATAAGCTAATAATTACTACTTATAGTTAGAGTATTACTAATTACTATATAATATATACTATAACTCTAAGATATTATAAGTATATATATAGTAATAGATAAGCTGTACGATACTATATACTAGACTACTAAAGGAGCTTAAGTCCTTCTTCCCTAGATATAATTCTATAGGTTATATAACTATTATATAGTACTATAGAATTAGGCTTATACTAGTTTAAGATATACTATAACTACTATAAGGATAAGCTTAGGATAAAGATATCCTATATAATCTATATTTACTAATTATATATAAAGGATTAAAAACTTTTAGAATTACTAGTTTATAACTAATAATATAGTTAGTATTATTATATAGACTTTATATAGATAGAGGAACTTATAAGTAATTTTATATAAACTAAAGAGTATATTATCTCTTATATTATTTATATTAGTTATCTACTATTAAACTTTAAGTAGTTATCTAGGAGATAATATACTCTTTATTTTATATAAAAATTAGCTTTATTAAGTTCCTCCTACTCTTCTATAAGTCTACTATAATAATACTAACTATATTATTAGTTTATAAACTAGTTATTCTAAAAGTTTTTAATCCTTTATATTAATTAGTAAATATAGATCGTACGAGGATATCTTTATCCTAAGCTTATCCTTATAGTAGTTATAGTATATCTTAAACTAGTATAAGCCTAATTCTATAGTACTATATAATAGTTATATAACCTATAGAATTATATCTAGGGGAAGAAGGACTTAAGCTCCTTTAGTAGTCTAGTATATAGCGTAGCGTACGAGCTTATCTATTACCTATATATATACTTATATAATATCTTAGAGCTTATAGTATATATTATATAGTAATTAGTAATACTCTAACTATAAGTAGTAATTATTAGCTTATTCTTTAGATTATAGGAGATTATATAAGGATCTCCTCTTTACCTATATCTAAGTATCCTACTAGTACGAGCCTAGATTTCTTATATAGTTATATTATCTTCCCTTTAACTTCTTATATAAGTCTAAGGTTAAAGATTTATCTACTATATTCGTATAGGTTAAACTTTAGGATTTTAAATATTCTCTTCTAGAGTAGTATCTCTATCTCTATATAGTCTAACGCCTTAAATAGTACGCTAGGTATTATAATAATACCTTTACTATAGAGCTAGATAGCTAGTGCGTAGTTATCCTTCTCCTTCTAAGTTAAGAATAACTATATAATATATTATATAGCTTATCTTTTAGGTTTTATCTTTATATTACTTCTATTTCTTATATAATACTTAGGTTATCCTCCTTATTATTATTATTTTAAGGTTATAGAATCTTTCTTAGTTAGCCTTACTTTTATATAACTAGAGCTTTAGTTAGTATAGTACTCTTCTTAGTCTAGTCTTTCGTGCGATTTAAGTATCTTTACAGGTAATTTCTTTTCTTAGTTATCCTATCTTCGCACGATAGGAGTCTTAATAACTACTTACTCTAGCTCGTTAGGATCTATTACTTATCCTTAGTCCTATCTTTTATATATATCCTCTATATAGAAGTATAGCTTTACTTACGTATATCTAAAAGTTATAGGTCTATTTTCTATCTTAATTACTATATTATACCTTTAATAGCTTTAAGTTTATATAGTCCTATCCAACACCTTTCTCTCTCTATACTAAGATCTCTAAGTTTAGTAGAGTATAAGAATACTATATAAATCTAGACTATTCTAAGTATTTATTATATAATTTACCTTTTCCTTTACTCTTTTACTATATAGGATCTTTATAGCTTTTCGTATAGCTTCGGCTTAAGCTATTACGTCTAGTAATAGGTATAAATCTATAGTAATTATAGGTATACCCTAAAGACTAGTAGTATTAGTACGAGACTATTTAGCCTAGCTATATTATTTAACGCCTTAACTACTATTTAGAGGATTAATTTATTATCTATACTATTGCGTAGCTCTACCTTAAATATATTAAACGTATAGTATAGGGGCTAGTGCGCACGTTTAATCTTTCTAACTACCTAGTATACTTTAACTAGTATTTAGTAGTATTATGCGCCTATAATTCTCGCGTAAGCTTAAAAGTCTTCTACTATAAAATTTATCCCTAGGTTATATATAATATAGTCTAGGGGGCCTTAATATATATTAATCTAGTACTTATATAGTACCTCTTAGGTATCTTATATAGATATTAACTTTAGAAATATAGCTACTTAGAATAAAGTATTAGTATTAATAACGTATAAGATATTCCTTCCTTTAATCTATATAATATTAATAACTATCTTATAGTTAAAATAGAGATTATCCTTAATTATAAACTTAAATCGTTAGGGGCCTCGTACGTACTATTAGTAGAAGTAGTAGAACTTCTAGATTTCTAATAGTATAGATTAATTCACCTTATACCCTACTTCTATAAGCATCTTATAGAGGCGCTCTATATAGGGGTAACTAAATCATCGATAAAGTTAGTATAGTTCTAATTCTATAAAGAATATTATTAGTTTATATAGACTTAGGTTAAAGAATAGATATCCCTATTTACGTACGACGGGATAGTTATATTATCTTTCTATATAATAATATTAAGTATATTATTAAAGTACGCCCTAAGTCTATTAGTATTAGCGAGGCTAAGGAGGAATAGTGTTAGGGTATTAAGGATATAGTACGTTACCGTGCTGAGCGAGTTTTATATCTATATAGTGCTAAGAGAGCCTTTCGTACCTTAACCTCTAAAGCTAATACTTTATTTACCTAGGGTCTAGTTAACTTTTATTTATAGGTTCTCTTATACGTATACTTTAAGTTATATCTTACTAACTATTAAGATTAATAATACGCTAGTATCCTATAGTTTACCTTAGTATAATATATAGTACCTATCCTCGAGTATAAATTACTATACGTAGTAGCTTTCCTCTATACTGTAGATATCCTTACTAGTTATACGGTAAAGGTATATAGTAGTATTAAGGAATTATACGGCTTCTTCGCTACCTTTAATCTTACTATCCTAGTCTTTATTATAGTCTCCTTTAGTATCTTCTTTATAGCTATTATCGCACGTAGATTCTATAGGGCCTTTAAATCTAGTAATATATACTATAATTTCTTCTAGGCTTAGTATCTTATTATAGATCCTCTTATATAAGCTAGTATACTAGCGTTTTACCCGTACTTAGTCTATTTAGGGATAGTTTAACGACTAATATCCTACCTTATAATATATAAAGTATTTCTTAGTTATATAGTCTCTTACTAGTAGTAACTTTCGCCCTTTATTATATCGTGCGTTCGAGTAGCGTCTATTATATTACTACGGCTAAAACCTTCTACTACTTCTTCTATTACCTATACGTAGTATTAGGGTATATTTCTAGTCTATATAGTACGCTTTAGTAGGATCGTATATAAATTGAAATGTTTATTAATTAATTATAACTTAAAGAGCTGCACGAGGTTACTAAATAGTACTTTATATATTAGTTTTAGTATAAATAGTAGTTTAAGTTTAGGTTATCTATAATAGGCTCGTACGACTATTATATAGAGTAGTACGTTACCTTAGAAATCGCGCCCAAGTACTCTTTATCGAGAGTAAGCTTATTAATTATAAGCTTAAGTACCTCGTATAGAGATTTATCTAGATTCTCTCTTTTATATTATATAAAGGAGAGTATTATCTAGTCTATCTAATATTAGTTATAGTTAATATTAGTATTAAAATATACGTTAAGCTTTACGTATAGCTCTTACTATATAAGTCCTAGTCTAATATTATATAGATAGTACGTACTTGCACGATCTTCTAAGATATTAGGGAAGATACTTAGGTATTATACCTCCTAAATCTCTAACTAACTATATAGGTCTATAAAGATCCTTACTTTATTAGTAAGGATATTATATAGTTGACCTAAGTAGTTATTCTCCCTTCTCTATACCTTCTAGAATTATATAATCTTCTTAGGGTAGTTATCCTATAGAATATTCTACTAGATAAACGTATAGTTCTTACTAATTTAGTAGTAGTACTAATCTATATAGTTACTATATATTACTAGGTAGAGTATACTAATAGTAATCTAGGAGAAGGTCTAGGGTCTATCCTAGCGCTAGCGTTATATAGAATACTAGTAGGTTTTATCGCGTAGGTTATAGCGTATAGAGGTATTAGTATTATATATAACTTATCTATTATATATCCTCCTATACGTGCGCTACTAGGGTCTAGATTTAGTATCTTACCCCTAAATTTCGCGTATTATATAGTACCCTTAGTATTAGTAGTAGTACTTTTAGCTAGTATAATAATAGTCTATATATTACCTACCCTAGGTATTATTAGTTATAGAGTAGGTACTACTATCTCTATCCAATTTAGTTCTTTATATAGAGATAGTAGTTTATCTACTTATACCTAGGGTCCTTTATATAGGTCCTTATTTTCTCTTAATATAAGAACTATTAGTATTATTTCTATTTATAGATTAGAAGTATTTAGTATAGGCTAGGGAGGGCTGTAGTAGTTTATCCTCTTATCTCTATACTAGCTTATATAGCTTAACTCCTTATATTTAGCTTCTTTAGCCTTTATATAGGACGTTATAGTCCTTAAGGAGAGTAAGGAGGCGTCCTTAGAGTATAGCGTTAACCTTTATAAAGTTATTAGCTATCTAATTCTAAAATATCTCTATATATAATAAATAGAAGTCTTTATTATTATATCCTACTAATATAAGTTCTATAATTACTTATAATATATCTATTAAGGTTAGTATATACTACTATACTAAGGTCTAGCTTATAGTCCTAGTTATCTATATTTATATAATATTTTACTAGAATTAAGGCTAGTACGCCTATAATTTATGCGATCTTATTATTAAATAGGATTTTAAGGTCGTCTACCTCTTCTTCTATACGTAATAGTAATACTAGGTTAGCTACCTTAGTATTAGTTTATCTTATCTTAGTACTATAGCTTATTAGTTAAGGGGAAGCTTTATACAGCTTCTCTTCTATGTGGGTATTACTATTAGTATAATCGTATAGTAAAGTTATTAATATCGTATACTCGAGTGAGTGTACGAAACAGTTTACTAACCTACTATATTCAGAGGGCTCTATTCTTAACCTTACTAATTTATAAATAAAGTTAATTACTACTAATTAGTATAGGTTCGCTTCCTCTATAGTATTCACTATAGTAAGTAGTACTTCCTCTATAGTATTCGCGTGCGGTAAGTAGGTAAGAGAGGGGATGGTAGTACGAAATAGACATAATAATAGGAAAGGATAATTAGTATTCAAGCGTTATTCTATATACGATAAGAGAGAAGGGCTATATATAGGGGGAGTAACGTATAGGCCTGTTAGCCCCGTACGTTCTCTCCTAAACGTTTACGCGTTGTACGTAATATAGCTTATTTACGTACGGATAAAAAGAGTAGATATTTAGTAAAAGATAAAAAGTTATACTTTTAGTAAAAGATTATATTTAATAGTTATAACCTATTACTATTAGTACTTAGTAGGATAGCCTTTAGCTAGTATATAGTCCTGCTAACGTTTTTCTATAGATAATATACAATTATCTATAGATTCTTATTATATAAGCGCCTATTCTTCTTTTATCGCTATTTTAAAGGATTCTACTACTATAGGAGTAGTCCCTAAAGGAAAATTTCCTTTATATCTTTTAATTAGTCGATCTTTTAATAAACTCTAAACGTTTTCGATAGGATTTAGATCGGGACTATAGGCTGGATAAGGAAAGAGTTTTACTCTATTTCTCCTAAACTAATTAATAATAGTAGAAGCTTTATAAATTCTACTATTATCTTATTGATAACTCTAACCTAGTATACTTATTAGCTATTTATAATCTTAGATTAAAGATATATTAACTAGTTCCGTTATAATAATAAAAAAATAGAGTAAAATAGAGTTATAGGACTTACCTCTTTTAATATACTTTTTAATGTGCTTATTAAGTACTATACGGATATAGCGAGAAGAATTAAGAGTTTTAGTATTAATTAGGTCCCGAATAAACTCTAGTTCTAATCTTCCTCCTATCTAAATAGCTTCCTATACTTAAGTCTTTATTCCTTTACCTAATATAATAGTTAGTAAGATAGCTATTAAAATATAATTTAGAGGAAAAAAAATAGATAAAAAATAGAATATTTTAGCCTATTAGGATTTTTTTTAAACTTACTTTTATTAGTTATAGAGACTCTTTCTCTTCTAACTCCTTTTTTACCCCTTTTTTAGTAATATTTAGGCCTAGCTCCTTTCCTAGCCTCTATACCGCTTTTATCTAAAAATATAACTCTTTTTATATTAATTTCTTTATTTTTTAGCCTCCTTAGCTGCTCTTTACAATAGCTAACTCTTTTTTTAGCGTTTTATTTATTAATTAGAGGTTTTTTATTAGCTATATTTATAGTATAGCCCTCCTCTTTAATAAAACGTTATAAGCTCCTAATAGAGATATTAATATTATTTTTAAATAATAATCTCTTATTAGTCTTCTTAGGACTCCTTATTAAGTCCCTATTTAGTTGTCTTTTTTCTCTTAATTTTAACTTAGTAATCCACCCTTCTATTACTTAGCTAATAGAGGGTATATTACTATTTTTTTTTCTAATTCGATTTATAGCGTTTATAATAGATTTATAGTCTTTTTTAAGAATAGTAGTAATAGTAGATAGAGGTATATTAGATAAGTAAAGTAGGTTAACTTCGGATTCGAATTTCGAGAGGTTTATCGATATTTATTAAGGATTTAGTAAAGAGAAAAAAAAAGAGATTAGAAGTTATTTTATACTTAATAGACTAATAGATTAGTAATATATTAGATAAGTTTAGCTTATATAATAAAGTTATTACTTTTTTCTATTTAAAATAACTATATAAGAAGATAATAAATATACCCTATAAATTAGGGAATATAATCTCAACTAACCTATTAAGGACTAGATAACCTAAAAATAGAATTTTATACGCTAATAAAAAAGTTCTATTAAGTTGAATTTTATAAAAAAAAATATACTCTAAATACTTTAAACCCTAGCTCTAGTTCGCTTAGTAATTAAGAATCCTAGTAAGCTAAAATATAGAACTCGATTTTTTCTTTAAGATTCTTATTTACTTATATTTTTAGCTTAATTACTAGTAGAGTTATAATAAGTTTAAAACTATAACTTTTTTTTAGTCTTTTTTTTCGTATTACCCTACTATACTATAACTAATTATCTTAGTTCTTAGCTTTTAAGTATAAGTAATTAAATTAGGTTACTAGTAGTAGTAGTAGTTAGTAAGACTCTATAAACTTAGGTTATTATAATACTTATAAAGGACTTCTCTATACTTCTATATAGCTTATTTATTAAGGTTATAGAGTCTTTTAAAGATAAGTTTACTTCTAGATTATTTATATTATTATTACTAAACTACTATAAAAAGTTCGTTAAAGAAGTACTATTAGAGTAGTGCTAGTAACTTTAAGATAGCTAGTATAATAGGCGAGGTTTTAACGATATAATAGAGAGTATAGAGTAGGATAGTAGTAGTAAGTTACTATTATAACCCTATAAGGTAACTATACCTACTCTACCCTATAGTAATCTCTTACTAAGAGCGAATATAAGAGATTATATTATATAATATAATCTCCTACTCTCCCTTATATTAAGAGAGTAAGAGAGTATAACTAATCTCTTAATCTCCTTAATCTCTAGAGATTAAGAGATTAAAGAAATTAAGGTAGTTAGCTAGTATATATATAAACTAGGCGATAAGCCCTTATAGCTTATTATATTCAACTTAATATAGTATAGTAATTTAAGTTATTACTTCTACGCTCTATTATAACTAAGTAAGACTAAATCCCTCTTACCTTACTTTATCTTTAAGAACTAACCTTACTCTATTAATATACTATAGTATCTTAGTAAACTCTTAATACTTTAAATACCTCTATAATAAGTAATATATTAATAGATTTAAATAACTAGTAGGTAGGACTAACCTATACTATAACCTCTAAGGTTACTAAGCTAGACCTCTATTATAGAGACTATACTAAGCTTAAATTATAGCTACTTTAAGTTAATATCTACTTTAAAATAGATAAAGTACCTAATAATAATTAACTAATACTTATAGTAATATACTTAAGAGGAAAGCTAAGAAATAGGTTATACTATACCTTAAGAAATTTATAGATAATAATAATAGTTATAATAATATATTTAAATAATAGATTAAGTTTAAAGATAAAATATAATAAGTATTCTAACTTACTAATAAACTAGCTATTATAGAATAAGCTATCTAGAGCCTATAATAGAATTATTTAGCTTCTAGTTATACTAATAAGTTTAGAAATTATTTAATCTAGACTAAATAGAATAATTAGGCCTTAATAAGGATATTTAGATAAGGATTAAAAGTAGGTATATAGGTAGAGCTTATAAAAGTAGAGCTATAATTAATAATCTTAATAAATTAATTAAAGAGTTAATTAGAGTTAATAACTACTTATATAAATTTTACCTTAAAGTAAAAGATAAGTACCTATACTAACCTATATATACGAGGAAAGAAATACTAGCTAAACTATAGATACTAGAGGTTATAAAGGTACCTAGAGTTAGTAGTAATTATAGGTATTTTAGACTTAATAATATATATATTAATAATATAAACCTAGAAGGACGAATATAAGATTATCGCCTTAAGAAGCTAGATAATAGTAAGGAAATAAGAACCTACTATAACTATAGTAAACTAAGCTACCTATTAAAGGACTACTAATTAAAAATAAAGTAAAGAGACCTATATTAAGGACTACTCTCTTAATATAATTAAAGGGTAAGGTAATAATACTAAGAAGAATAGGAGTAGGTATAATAGATACTAGATAAAAGGAAAGCTATCTATCTACTTAGCTAAGAACTTATAAACTAAGTAGATTAAGTTCTAAAGAATAATATAATACTAAGATACTAGATAATCTATATTAAGAGTATAAAAAAAAAACTTATAAGAGATACTAATATATACTAATATCTTAAGGAAAAATAGTAAGAAATAAAATATTAGTTTCCTTAGTATTTATAAGTAAAGAAAGATTATACTATAATAGTAGGAGAGGATATTACTATAATACTACTACGCACTCTTACTTAGAATAAAGTTACTAATAGTTTAGGATTACCTAGACTCTAACTAAGATAATAAGGAGCTAGAAGGTAAGAAAGTAATAATAATATAGAAGATACTAAGCTAGAGTCCTTAGGATATTATATACTACTAGAAACTCTAAAACTATAGGTAAAGATATAATAGTATAAGATAGATTTATAGGAGAAATCTAGAACCTAGTAGATAGCTACTACTTAATTAAAGATTAGTAAGATAATAAATAGATAGACTAGAGTCTCTACTAAGGATTATAACTAGATTTATTTACTCTAGAAGCTTAAAACTACTTAATATATCTAATATACTAATTAGTAGGATCTATAGTATTAGTTATATTATAAAAACCTTAACTACCTACTATTATTATAGATATAGTATTTTTATAATAAATATCTTATATACTACTTAGATAAAATAGGCTTAGGATATTTCCTAGTAAGAAAATCTAAGTATAAATAGTTTTAGAATAAATATAAAAAAGTAACTTATAAATAATACCTATAGGATAAATAATAGTAGGATATTTTACTAGTATATTAATAGTAGACGAAACTATAAATAATATATTAATTAATAGAATATATATATATACTATAGTAATACTATCTATAAGATAAGTATAAAAATATAAAGAAGCTAAGATACTAATAGATTTATAAGAAGAGAGTATAAATAAGATAAGTCTTTTTTAGATAAGTACTTAATAAATAAGAATATAATACTATTAATATAGAAAAACTTATTAAACTCCTAGTTATAGTAGGAGTATAATAGATAAAAGTATTATTAGATTTAGGATTATTTATAAACTTTATATTACTAAATATAGTATAATAAGCTAGACTTAAGCCTATAGAGAAGAAGTATCTCTATCTAGTCTATATCGCGAATAGAAAAGCTATACTAGGAGAACTAGTAGTAATATATAAGATAACTATAATACTTACTATCTAAGGAAGAACTATAGAAGTATACCTAGATATCCTAGCCTTAGCTAGTAAAGATATTATATTAGGACTACTATAGTTATAAGAGTTTAATCCTAGAATTAATTAGAAATACTAGACCCTCTTATAGATAGACTATAAAAACGTATATAGATCTAAGCCTATATATTAATAGAATAAGATAGTAGAAAGAAGATAATTTATAAATTAACTACTTTAAAACTAATATATAATAAAAGTATAGTTACCTCTATAAATACTAATTAAGTATTAGGTTATAAAGTAAGAGTATTAGAGAAATATATAACTCCTAATATCCTATAATATTATAAGGAATTTAGTTACCTCTTTATAGAAGAGATAGAAGAAAACTCTCTACTAAAGTATTAACCTTAGGACTATATAATTATATTATAGGAAGGAAAGGAACTAACTTCTAGACCTATCTATAGACTATTAGAATATAAGTTAGAAATACTTAGAGACTATATTAAGAAGAATCTTATAAGAGGTTATATATAGGAATTAATATTACTAGTAGGCTACCTAATATTATTTATACTAAAGAAATAAGAGCTACCTTAAGTATATATTAACTTTAAGAAGTTTAATAATATTATAATAAAGAACTACTACCTACTACTAAATATTATAGAATTATAAGATTAACTAGTATATATAAAGATATTTATAAAGCTAGACCTATAGGATAGTTACTACCTAATTAGAATAAAAGAAGGTAAAGAATAGAAAATAGTATTTAGAATATACTATAGCTATTATAAGTATATAGTAATACTATTTAGGCTAACTAATATACTAGCTATATTCTAAGTATTAATTAATAATATACTTAGGGAATACCTAGACGAATACGTTATAGTATATTTAGATAATATATTAATTTACTTATAGTTTATAGAAGAATATAAATAATATATTAAAATAGTATTAAGAAGCTTAGACTAGTATAACCTAAAGCTAAAACTAGAAAAATATAAATAGTATAAGATAGAAGTTAAATTTCTTAGATATATAATTAGTACTAAAGGAGTAAAAATAAGTAAAGAAAAGATTAAAGTAGTTAAAGTATAGAAAGAACTAAGGAATATTAAAGAGATATAGTTATTCTTAGGATTTATTAACTTTAATAGATACTTTATAAGGAACTTTTTAGGAAAAGCCTTACTACTTATAAATCTAATAAGGAAAGATATACCTTAGTTATAGATAAAGGAATACTAAGAAGTATTTAATAAACTTAAAATAGTTTATATAATACTACTAGTATTAGTACTATTCTATAGAAGAAAAGTATTAAGATTTAAGACTAATATATTAGACCTTATATATAGTATAGTAGTACTATAAAAATATAAAGGGAAATAGTACCTAATAGCTTACTACTCTAGAAAGTTCTTAGGACTAGAAGAATAATATAATATATATAATAAAGAACTACTAGTAATAGTTACTATACTTAAATATTAGAGAATTTATATAGAAAGTTACTTAGAACTTATAATATTTACTAATTATAAGAACTTAGTTATATTTATAATAACTAAAGTTTTAAATTAATAATAAACTAGATAGTTAGAACTCTTAGAATAATATAAATTCTAAATTATATATATACTAGGAAAAGATAATAGTAGAGTAGATACCCTTAGTTAAAGATATAATATTATAGGAATAAAAGAACCTATTAAAGGAACTATACTAAAGTTTAACTAGGATAGATTACTAGAACTAGTAAATAAGATTAATATAAATTAAGAAATTAATTATCTTATAATAATTATAAATAATAATATATTTTACTACTAAGCGAGCGATACTACTAAGCGAGTAGCTCTAAACCCTATATAAAATCCTACTTAGTAAGTAGCTCTATCTCTAGAACTACTAATTAGAACTAGCTATAAATTTTATAATAGAGCTATACCTAAGTAAATAAACTAAATCTAGAATATCTAAGCTTTAGCTTATATAATTAGGAAGCTATTTAGAAAAGGCTATTTTTTAGCTCCTATACTTTAGTATCTCTATAAATACTAATTATAGAATTTAGATATTTTAAATAGTATATACTAGTATATATAGAAATCTACTATAAAATTTATAGCTAGTTCTAATTAGTAGTTCTAGAGATAGAGCTACTTACTAAGTAGGATTTTATATAGGGTTTAGAGCTACTCGCTTAGTAGTATCGCTCGCTTAGTAGTAAAACACGTTATACCTAAAGAATTATAGAAAGTAATTATAAGATAATACTATAATAATCTAGTTTATAGATACCCTAGAATTATAAGAACTATAGAACTTATTAAGTAAAATAATAAGTTTAAGAATATAAAGGATAAAGTAATAACCTTTATTAGAAAATATATAGACTATTAGAAAAATAAATATAGTACTTACTATTAAGAGTCTACTAATATACTAACTATATATCGATAGAGTAAGATTAGTTCTTAAAGATAAAGTAAGGTTAGGGTAGATTAGTCTTACTTAGTATAATAGGGCGTAGAAGTAATAACTTAAATTACTATACTATTATTAAGTTAAATATAATAAGCCCTAAGAGTTTATTACCTATAATTATATATATACTAGAGGCGCTTTATATTAATCGCTTTAATATAATTACTTTATATTAAGTACTTAACTTTACGCGCTTTATCTTATACGCTTTAATTAAAGTAATTATATAATAACTATTACTTTATCCTATATATTCGCCTAATAGTAACTCTATACTAGCTCCTAGCCTTATTAGGGTTATAATACTATCCTCTCTCTTTTAGTTAGGTCTATCCTTAGGCCTTAGTTCCTAATTAGGTTAGTCCTAACTTATAAGTAGTATACCCCGCACTAGTTATAAGTTAGCCTACTATAATATCTTCGTTAGCCTATAAGTAAAAGCTCTATCTAGTCTCTAAAATCCTTAAAGCTAATTACTCTATAGAAACTCCTTATCTTAAGTATTCTATTTCTAGATCTTCTTATTACGTTATACTAAATACTAATTTAAAGTATACTAAATACACTTACCTTAATTATCTATATATTAGTATATTCTAGAAGTCTCTTAATAAGACTTATAAAGAGTATAAGAAAAAGGTTAATAAGGATAAGATACTTCTTACTATTATTATTAACTAGTTATTATAGAATAAGAAGATTCTATAATATACTAAAGAGTATACTTATTATAAGGCCTTATACCTTATATTAGAATTAGAGTTAGAGGGTAAACTAGATTCTTATTAAATATTTAACTATCCTAACCTTTTAATTAGTATAGCTACGTCGCCTATACTCTAGTCTATACTAGGGTTATTAGATAAATATATTACTATAGAGAGTATTACCTCTCTTATTAGTTCTTCTAATTAAGTTTCTAGCTCCTATAAGTTCTAATCCTTATTCTTCTAAATTATCTCTTTAATATAGCCCTTAGTTAGGTATTATTATTCTATTATTCCTATATAGGGATAGTTTCTATATTTCTTTCTTATTTTTTTAAGTAGTTCTTTATAGTTCTAGAGGTTAGCTTCTACTTCCTATATATTTTCTAAGTTAGGGTAGCTTTTCTACTTTACTAACTACTCTTAGTAGAAATATCTATCCTAGAATTCTTCTCGTCCTATCTTATAGTATCTATAGAGATCTTTAACTTTAAATTTATCTTCTTCTTCTATTTTATAGTAGAAGTTTTACTATAGTAGTATTTCTAGGTTAGTAGGTTCTAACTTACTTATATAGAACCTAGGGTAGATTTTTATATCTTTTAGGAGTTATAAGGTATATATAACTAGTCTATCTTATAACTTAACTAAAAATAGTCTAACCTTAATATTATTAAGTCCCTTACTTAGTTATTTTATATATAAGTTCTTTATATATAAATATACTCTATCCCCCTCTTTTAGCTAAGATACTATTTTTTATTTTTTATTAGCGTACTTAATACTACTTTCTTATACTTTAAGTATCTTACCTTATATTTCCTTATATACTTTCTTAAGTTTATCTATAGTAACTATTACTACTTATACCTTTAGTCTTAGTAATATCCTTTTAAATAGGTTTAAGTATCTTCTATAATTTATAAAGAATAGTATTCTTCCTATTAATTCTAAGAACTTATTATTATATATAAGTTATACTATAGGTAGTAATAATACCTAATTATTTTATCGCGTATTAACGTAGATTTATAGATATACTTTTATTATACGATTCGTCCTTTCTATTTATCTATCTATCTATAGATAATAAGCTATTAATAGCTTTCTTTTTATTCCTATTAATACTAATAGCGTTACCTAAAAGTTTAATATAAAGAGCTTATCTCTATTACTAATAATTAACTTTAGTATTCTATAGTATCTAATTAATTAATCTAGGAATATAAATACTAATTACTATATAGTATAGTTATTCCTAAATAGTATTATCTCTATATACTTAATAAATCTATATATAATAACTATTATTACGTTATAAATAATTCCTATAGCTAGGTCTTTTAATAGTAGTAGTCCTATTATAAAGTCTATTAAGATATCTTCCTAGAGAAATTCTAGTAGTTCTATTACTTATATCTTACTATATAGTACGTATATACTATATTTATTTCGTTAATAATCTATATATTTCTTAATAAAGGTTATTACCTTATCCTTTATATTATTAAACTCGTAGTTTTACTTAATATATTCTATAGTTCTTATAATTCTAGAGTATCTATATACTAGATTATTATAATATTATCTTATAATCACTTCTTATAATTCTTTAGGTACGTTATTTATAATTATTATAAGATTATTAATTTCTTAATTTATATTAATCTCGTTTACTAGTCCTAAGGATCTATCCTAGTTATACTTTAGTATAGTACCTTTAATAGTTTCTTTTATTCCTACGATATTATATCTTTAGCTAAAGGTATCTACTCTACTATTATCTTTTCCTAGTATATATATAATTTAGAATTTATATTATCCTAAGAGTTCTAACTATCTAGTTTATTATTAATTTAAAGCTTTAGTTATTATAAATATAACTAGGTTCTTATAATTAGTAAATATTATAAGTTCTAAGTAACTTTCTACGTAAATTCTCTAATATTTTAGTATAGTAACTATTACTAGTAGTTCCTTATCGTATATATTATATTATTCTTCTAGTCCTAAGAACTTTCTAGAGTAGTAGGCTATTAGGTACTATTTCCCTTCGCGTTCTTATAGTACTACTATACTATATATAAGGTCTAATATATTAGTCTTAAATCTTAGTACTTCTCCTCTATAGAATAGTACTAATACTAGTAGTATTATATAAACTATCTTAAGTTTATTAAATACTTCTTAGTATTCCTTTATCTATAACTAAGGTATATCTTTCCTTATTAAATTTATAAGTAGTAAGGCTTTTCCTAAAAAGTTCCTTATAAAGTATCTATTAAAGTTAATAAATCCTAAGAATAACTATATCTCTTTAATATTCCTTAGTTCTTTCTATACTTTAACTACTTTAATCTTTTCTTTACTTATTTTTACTCCTTTAGTACTAATTATATATCTAAGAAATTTAACTTCTATCTTATACTATTTATATTTTTCTAGTTTTAGCTTTAGGTTATACTAGTCTAAGCTTCTTAATACTATTTTAATATATTATTTATATTCTTCTATAAACTATAAGTAGATTTATAGTAAAAAAACGAGCTTAGGAATAACTAGGAGATAAGTTATTATTATTTCTCTCTAAGAGAGAGCTAAACTATATACTAAAGGAGCGCTAGAGACTACTTCTTCCTACTCTATATTCTTACTATCTATATATCTAATTAATAGTCCTTAGAATACTTAGAGTATTCGGTAAGGAGTATTTTACTCTAAGCTTTTAGTACTTAACTATTTACTCTAAGCTTTTAGCGCTCGGCTATTTACTCTAAGCTCTATTTTTATAATATACCCCTAGGTAACTCTACGCCTAGGGCTTACCTATACTTAAATTAATATAGTACGCTCTTATAGTTATACTATATTTTATTATAGGTCGATATACTCTATATAGTATATACGCCCTTTTTTTATTCTTAGTCTATATACTTACTATAGGCTAAGACGCTCTATATAGCGCGTACGCCTTTATTATTAATCTATACGCTCGCTTAGCTCTAAATACTCTAGATTATAATAAACTAGGGTAGTATAACTACTTAGATTATCGTATATACTATAGTACCTATATATTACCTTAGTAGTGCTTTCTATTCTTACTCCTTCTTACTTACTCTATTAAGCTAGTTTATAGCTTACTACTAATACCTTTTCTAGAAAGTAACTAATAAAAAGGCTAGTAATAAGCGTAAGTACTCTAGCTCTAATACCTAGAGCTAAGCTCCTCTAGAGTTATCGTCTCTAGTAGAAACTCTTAAAAAGAAGCTTTATTATAGAGTAAATAAGGATAAAGGCTCCTCTACTACTAATCTAATCGATATTCTATCTTCCTTATTAGCTAGTTAGGTATTACCTAATAGTACTCCTTTAAGTAAACCTACTACTATTTTAGCTTTAATTAATAGGATTACTTAGCGTTAATTAAGTAAATAGATTATATAGGCTAAGAGTAATAATCCCCCTAGTATTATTTCTCCTTAGGTAATAATCCCTTATACCCCTTTATATCTAGTAATACTCTACTATTTAGGCTTTCCTTATTTAATTTACTTACTAATTACTCTTTATTTTAGGCTAGCTAATTAGCTTCTTATAACTTAAGTATTCTAGACTAGCTTTTAGGTAGTATTAGGAAGTCTCTTAGGTTATTAACTATTACTACTCCTTCGCCTACTCGCCTACTTACTCCTAAAGGTAAAACTTTAGAGTAGTTAGCTCTAAGTTCTAGTAACTCTATATACCTTTCTTTACTTCCTTTTCTAGGTTATATTCCTCCTACTCCTTATATACTAAGTATTATTTAGAGTCTATATACTTAGCGTCCTAGTAATAAGTCTTTAAGTATTACTAAATAACTATAAGTTTTCTCTTCTTACTATTTACTCTATTACCTTCTAACTTTTATCTCTTCTTCTTAGGAGTATTCCTTCTCTATTATAGGTAGATCCCGCGCTTATTTAAGCTACTTCCTAATTTTCTAAAGGCTCCTAATAGTATATCTATCTATATATAATAAGTTAAGTATTTGTAAACTATTCGGCCTGACTCTTAGGGGCTTATATAGAGGCCTCTCTCTCGTATAAGAGAGAGGCTAGTTAAGGAATATAGATCTATCTTTACCTTACCTATCTACTACACGCCTACGTACGGCTCTCCGTCTAGAGGAGTGAAGTTAACTAATACTAATTAGTCTGTTAATAGGTAGACTACCGCGTGCGTAGCTACGTAGAGAGGAATACCTCTAATAGTATAGATTAGTAAGGAGGCTTTTCGTATAGAAGAGGTTTTCCTCCTCTATATGATAAAACCTGGTTTATATAAGGAAGAATTAGTTAACTACTGCGTGCGTAGCTACGTAGAGGAGAAGCTATTTCTTCTCCTATACAACTAACCCGTACGAGAAGAAGGACTAAGTACTACCGCGTGCGTAGCTACGTAGAGGAGAGCCCTCCTCCTCTAGATCGTACGGCGACTAACGCGAGAAGAAGGACTATATACTACCGCGTGCGTAGCTACATAGAGGAGAGCCCTCCTCCTTCGGATCGTACGGTTACTGACCCCCCCCCCTTCGCCTATTAACCTACGCTGCCTACCTACGCGCTGCCCGTCTACCTGCGCGCCGCCTATCTACCTACGCGCCGCCTATCCACCTGCGTGCCGCCTATCCACCTGCGCGCTGCCTGCCTACCTACGCGTCGCCTATCTACCTACGCGTTGCCTATCTACCTACGCGCTATCTACCTATAACCTCTAGCTACTATAACCCTCCCTCTACGCATGGATTTGTATAAGGAACTCGTATAGAAGACCTAGATCTTAGTAGTAATACTATAGAGGGAGGTAGACCTAAGTCTCCTTATAGACTACCTCGATATATTAATAGCCCCTATATAGGTATAATAAACCTCGTACGTAGTAGAGACTATTATCTATATATAAATAGGGGTATACTATAGAGATAATTTTAGAGAGGACTTTAAGGGATAGATAGTATAGTACTTCAATAACCTACCCCGTACGTTTAGACGGTAGCTCCTTCTTACTCTTATAGAGTATAGGATCTACCTAATAGGGAAGAGGTACTATACGTAGGTAGAAAAGCTAGTAGGTATTATTAATTACTAGTATAGAGGGGGGATAAAAAGGAGGAGTAGAGATAGATAACTTATTCCGTACGGAGCCTATCTAAAAAAAAAGAAAAGCTACTAGTATCTATATATAATAAGTTAAGTATTTATAAACTATTTAGCCTAACTCTTAGGGGCCTATATAGAGGCCTCTCTCTCGTATAAGAGAGAGGCTAGTTAAGGAATATAGATCTATCTTTACCTTACCTATCTACCGCACGCCTATGTACGGCTCTCCGTCTAGAGGAGTAAAGTTAACTAATAATATCTAGGATTAAATTAATTTTAGGCTATCCTCTATACTTCCTAGCTTTACTACTCTATCTCCTAAGGTTATTTCTATAAACTAGGCTTTTACTTATTATTAATATAAGAGGAATTAGAGTATAATTAGCTCTAAGCTAGATAAGGAGATTTATAAACTAGGTATTATACCTAGTTAAGAGTATTAAGATTCTTTATCTATCGCTACTCCTAGCTTAGTATATAAAGCTCTTACTTAGGTAAGTAATATAGTTATGCTTCTAGAAAGCTCTTATTAGATAAGTATAGTTCCTATTCCTACGCTAATTACTCCTATTAAAAAGGCGATATTTACTCCTAGTACTAGTTCTACTTAGTTAAGCCTTACGCCTACTAGTAGAACTTAGGTCGCTACTCCTATACTAGCCTCTAGTCTCCCTATTATATTAAGCTCTTTATATAAGGGTTTAAGTACTCTTAGCTTAGAGGCTTATTATACTTTATAAAAGGAATAAATCGCTAGCTAGCTAAATAACTATAAGTAGTATTACCTTACTTTAGCTATTATTATTAGAGATAAGTAAATACCCCTAATAATATATAAGAGATTATATAAGAGTAGTTAAAGCTTAAGGAGTAGATTAATCTTCTACGCAACGCATCTAATAGTAACGCCTAGAGTATAGTTATTAGTAATCTAGTTATATACGATTAAATAGGTTTTAATTATATCTAAGTTATTACTAAATCTATTAACTCTAAACTACGCGATTATAAGGTATTAGCTTATTCTACTTCTTCTACTAATAATATTACTTCTATAGTTATTAATTAAACTCCTTAGGCTACTTTAGTTTCTTAGCTAGCTTTAATTACTCCTACTTTAAATACTCCTATCCCTCCTTATACTACTCCTATTAAGGAAAAGCTCCTTAAGGGTAAGATAACTCCTCTTATTAGTTCTTAGAAAGTACTATTTATAGAGTAGCTAAATATTTATAATTAGTATTATACTACCCTAGATACTCTTTCTACTAGTAGCTTAAACGAGCCTAAGGGTACTTCTATTATTAGCTCTAAGATTAAGAAGCTTAGGATTAGATTAATATTCTAAATAAGCTCTTAGTTAGTAATACTTATAGTAAGGTTTTTATAAACCCTAGCTAATATAATAAAATAGACTTTAAGTAGATACGCATTTCTACTCAAGTAATCCTTAACGACCTAAATCTATAAGAGCTCCCTATTACTATTAATAAGGGTAAAGCTCGTTAAGTATAAGCTTAGGATATCCCTAATACTTAGTTATACTTTACTCCTCCTAATACTAGTATAGAAACTTCTAATATTAGCTCTAGTTCTAAGTCTAAGAGTAAATCTAGTAGAGATATCCTTACTAATCCTTCTAGAGTATCTAAGTAAGCTAGTATTCTTATACTACGTAATATACCTTATCTTAGTTATATTTATAGTCTTTACTTAGGTTGCAAATAGGTAGTTTATTTAGATATTAGTAGTAGGGGTAAGTATTATACTAAGTATAAGCTTAGTTATAGTTATTATCTAATACCTAACTTATATATCCTTTAGCTCTTTTACTTATTTAGTGTATTAAGAGTAGTAAGGATCCTTAAAGCTCTTTACTCTAAAAGATTAAGCGTAATCTTTATAGGTTCTTTACTATTATAAAAGCTTATTAAGACGATAGTGGCTCTAGTAATAGTATAAGTATTAAGGTTATACCTAATAATACTTCTTCTAGTAGACGAGGTTATAGTAGCTCTAAGAGTAAACTCGCCTTAGAGATAATAATTTACCTTAGTAAAGTAGTTAGTTTATTACTTAAGTATTAAGCTCTTTATAGCTTTATACTCTAGCTTTCTTACTTAGTTAAGCCTTTTAGTTTACTAAGATTATACTCTAGCGCTTATTTTATTATTATAACTTAGAGTAGCTCTTATCGCCTTTAGGCTTTACTCTACGTATATAGCGCGGCACTAATTATAATAAGTTACTACTATCCTTAATTAATCTATTTTTATGCGCCTTAAGTTCCTTAATCCTTTATTCTAAGTCCTATATATTCAAGTACTCTTTAAAACGCTCGAATTTCTATTTAGATAGGTATTTAGTAAGTCTATCTACTAGTATAAGTACTATAGGTATATATATAACTTTAAATAATCCTTTTAAGTACTCTTATTACAATTATATATTTTATATATCTATATAGTATAGCTTTATAGTTATTCGCGCGTTTTCTACTACTATAAGTCTAATTATTTATTAATTATTATAATAGATCCTCTATACTAATCTAAGTTTAAGCGTAAGCTTAGTAAATAGGTATTTTATTACTATAGTTTCTTTACTTACTTATATAAGAGCTAGGAGCTCTACCTCTATTATTAAAGTAGTAACTATTACTTATCTAGTAGCTTTCTATATAATTAGGCCTCTAAAGAGTATTATTAGATACTCTTAAGATAATCTTCTTATTTCTTTATTATTAGTAAATAAGGCGTCTCTATATATAAGTAGCTTAGTACTCTTTTTCCTACTATATTAGATTAATTAAAACCTTATCCTATATAGGTATATAATACTCTATTTATAACTTTAAGATACTTTTTACTAGGGTTCGTTAAATAGAGTAAGAGTTATAAGGCTATAAACGTAATATCTAGTTAAAGTATTATTATAGTATAGAGTATTAATCCTACGCGCTCTTAGTAGTCTTTAATCTTACTCTTTAAGGCCTCTCCTTTATTCTTATATAGATCGTCTACTAGTAATAGAGTTAGAGGAAACTAAGTAGTTTATATAAGGTTAAAGTGCCTTATAATCTTATTAATATACTTATTATATATAAAGTAATGTCTTATTTACTCTATCCCTTAGTACTCTAATATTTAGAACTACTATATTTTACCTTTCTCTTCTAGATTATAGGTAGCTTTAATCGCGTCTATAATTACTTTTATATCTACCTATACTTATAGTAGTAGGCTATTAGTATATTATTAAGTAGAAGATAAGTAATATCTTTTAATTATTACTAAAGAATAAATATAGCTCCTCTTTAGAGGATTTAAGTCCTACTTTCTTAAGCGTTCTTAAGAGTTCTTTATACTATAAGAGTAGCGAGTCTTTTAAGCTATATAGTACTCTCTTAAGTTTTACGCACTTACCTAGTAGTTTAAAACCGTCTAGTAGATTATATATAACTACTAGTTAGTAATCTCTATAGGCGTATAGAAACGCTCCTATAATATTATACTATATAATTTCTATATTAAATTACCGGCGATCGCTATTACTATTTAGAATAATCGTACTACTAGAGTTATAGTATATTAATTAAATAAGTCGATTACTTAGAGGTCTCCTCTTACTACTACTTAAGCTTTATACTTTATAAAATAGCTATCTTAATAACTTTATAGCTAAATACCTATTTAAGTAGTAGTAGTACTCTTCTACTTCTAATCTCTCTATTACGCTCTAGGTACTACTATATTAAGGGTATTAATTTCCTTTTAAGCTACTTACTTAAAAAGCTTACTATATAGGTATATATAGAGATCTTTCTACTTCTTTAGCTCTTTTAGGAGTACTTCCCTATAAGTAGTTTTTCTATTTAACTAGTTTTCTACTCTAGTATTTTTCTTATAGCTACTCTAATTACTATAAATTATAGATAGCTCTTTTTCTTCTTAATTAAGAGATTAAGGAATAAGCTTACTTATTTTATTAATATAGTACTTAATATTTATATATAGTACTAAGTAAACTCCTAGTCTTTTCTAGCCTTTACTTCCTTTATAGGAGCTACCTACGCTCTCCTTATTAGGCCTAAGGTTTCTAAGTCTCCTACTTCGCGCGTTAGCGCTAGCGTCCCTAGAGCTCTATATAGCCTTCTTAAAGTATTATTCTCTATTTTAGCTAGAGCTATAGAAGAAGTACTACTAGACTAAGTTATAGGCTAAGCGCTTTATACTAAGATTTTTAGATCTTATCTTACCTAATAGGCCCTCTTCTCTAGTTAATTATACGTCCTAGGAGCTATTAGTATAATTAATACTAGGCTCTAGTATATACTCTAGTATAAAAAGACCTATTACTCTTAGCCCTATATAGGTCCCTTATAGCTTACTAGCCTTACTCGCTACCTATATAGAGATAATACTTACTTATCTCTTTAATCTTACTAGCTAGCGTAATCTTAGAGCTTATAAGTATCCTTACCCCTAGCTCCTACTAAGGGTATATTAAGTTTTTAGTATCTTTATACTTATACGTAGTAGTATATAGCTAATTAAATATATCTTTATATACTTTACCTATATTATATAGCTTATTTTTATAGAGTAGTCTACTATCTCTTTAATTTCTTTAATAGGGTACTTATTTACTTCTTTCTTTCCTTTATAAAAGAGTATTTCGTTAAATCTAATATTCTAAGTTATAATTACTTAATTAAGTAAAGGGATCTATATTCTATAGATATTAGATACTCTATATCCTACTAGATATCCTATATAGCCCTTAGGTTTACTTTAAAACCCTATTTATTTTAGCCTACCGCGATCTCTATTTAAAGGATACGCTTAGTAGCTATATATATATACGCTACTCTAATTAGGGCGTAAATCTATAGTTACTACTTATATAGATACTAGCTAGTAGTATCTAAAATACTATATAAACTAGGCGTAGAGTACTATATTTAGAGCTTATAAATTATAAGCGTACAATAGACTTATATTTATAAGCTATATTACTATATACGCTATCTCTAGCTAGAGGTACTCTAGTAGGTTTACTCCTATCTTTATTTTAATTATTTTTATTATTACCTCTTAGCTAGCTCTCTCTACTCCTCTATTTAGCTAGTAGGTATAAACTAGTATTAGCTCTATTTCTACCCTATTATCTTCGCTCTAAGTTTATAATTTAGAAGTTCCTCTCTATAGGAGTATTACTACGTCTTATCTTATATAATCCTATATAGGCCTAACCTATACTAGGCTTTAATATAGTTTATAAAGCTTTTAAACGCTCTTATTATCTATATAATATTCTTTCTATAGAGAGCGTATATATAAACTTTCCGCTAAATTCGCACTTAATTACTATTATCTAATATTCTTAAGAACTACTTACTAGTATATTAATAGATCCTATACTACTCTCTAGTATAGCCTTAGTAATTACTCTCTTTTCTATCTTAAGATTACTTATTATATATACGTAACTACGTAATACTTATATTTTAGTCGCGTAGTACTACTAATCCTTATATTCTAAGTATTCTTAACTAGAGCTTATAGAGCTACTAGTCCTAAGTAACTAGATCTCTAATACTAAAGCTCTTCGCTATCTACTCTTAGGTAAGTTATCTAGGAATTAAGCCTTCTTTTTAGTTGAATTACGTTTAGTATAGTAGGGTAGAGCTTAACTAGCTTATATTTAATAAATATAAGGTTATACTCCTCCTAAGTCTTACTAGTATAATACTTATTTCTACTATTCCTACGCGTAAAGTTAAATTAAGTCCTAAGTACTATAGTCTAACTCTCTTAAGTAGAGCTTCTAATATAATATTTAGGTAAAAACTAGGTATACTATAATATTATAGAGGGTTAAGTCTTCTATACCTAGTCCTTTTACTCTATTAAGTACTCCCTTAAGTACTTAAGTACCTTTTCTACTACTAGGAAAGACTAGGTTCCTACTTTAATATAGTTATTACTTCTAGCTTTTATAAATATTCTAGGTATAAGGAGATCTTCTATATTAACTAGGTATACTACTACTCTATTATCGAATTATACTATCTTAGAGTAGGTAAGAGTTAAAAGATATTATATTATATACTCTATAAATATTCTAAGGTATAAGCGTAGGGTTTAGGAGGACTATAGTAATAGAACCTAGGTAGTTAATTATTCTAGGGCTTTTATCTATATAGCCTAACTTAGTTTAACCTTTATTAGTAAAGTAAGCTTTAAGGTTTTAAACTTAGGAAGCTCTAATTAGGAAAGGATTAACTCTTTTAGCTTTAGTTTAATATACTAAGACCTACTATTAGTATATATTAACTCTCCTATATTATATAGCTAGCTAGTAGTATACTATATTATATAGATAATCTAATAGCTTATTTCTATTAGAGCTTAGCCTTACCTATCTAGAGCTCCTCTAAATTCGTAAAAACTCTACTACTTCTAGTTAGTCCGCGTAAAGCTTAGTCCTATAATAGGGCTAAGAATATAGTTAAGACCTTAACTAGCTAAGCTCTATTTTTCTAAGTACTACTACTTAAGTAATTTATTAATTTATAGAATAAGCCTAGTCTAGGGCGATTTTTAGATTAAGAGTTAAGGAAATCTTAGATTATAAGCTACCCTTTAATCTCTAGTAATTTTATAGGCTTTTACTTTTATATATAGGTTTCTCTACTTAGTAAACTATATATTTACGTTTTATCTGTATATTTTACTTTATAGAGATAACTCTATACTTAACGCGCATAAGTCCTTTTATAGCTATTAGTTAGTATAAACTTATCTTTAAGTATTATAAGTAGAGCTTAGATTATTATATTCTTTTTCTTATAAGTATTATCTTTACTAGGCTAAGGAGTAATAGATTAACTATAGAATTAATCTATATCTATATATTATTAATTTAAGTAGTTTTCGCGAGCTAGAGTATAGAGTCTACTCTATAATCTATAACCTAAGTCTTATAGAACTCTATAGCTTAGGTTCGTCCTACTAATAGAGGGTCTAGTCGCTTTAGTTCCTACTTATATAGAATTCTCGTCTTTACCTTATTATCTAGGTTGATTTCATCCTATATTCCTCTATTAAGAGTATTAAATTAGAGCTATATATACTATTCTAGCTATATAGAGCGTCCCTTTAGGATATACCTACTAGTATAGGTAGGAATTACTTGATCTTCTATTAAGTAAATAGTATTTTTCTTTAAAAAGTAAGAGAGAGAGATAGAGTAACTAAACTCGTATTTTCTACTTACTCTATATGCGTAGTAGGGGGGACTATACTACGATTTAAAGTACTAGGCTTATAACTATAGTGAAAAAACGAGCTTAGGAATAACTAGGAGATAAGTTATTATTATTTCTCTCTAAGAGAGAGCTAAACTATATACTAAAGGAGCGCTAGAGACTACTTCTTCCTACTCTATATTCTTACTATCTATATATCTAATTAATAGTCCTTAGGATACTTAGAGCGTTTAGTAAGGATATTTTACTCCAAGCTTTTAGTACTTAACTATTTACTCTAAGCTTTTAGCACTTAGCTATTTACTCTAAGCTCTATTTTATAATAAGATTAATATATTATCTAAATATACTATAACGTATTTATCTAGATATTCTCTAAGTATATTATTAATTAATACTTAGAATATAGCTAGTGCGTTAGTTAGCCTAAATAGTATAACTATATACTTATAATAGCTATAGTATATTCTAAATACTATTTTTTATTCTTTACCTTCTTTTATTCTAATTAGGTAGTAACTATCCTATAGGTCTAGCTTTATAAATATTTTTACGTATACTAGCCTATTATATAGTTCTATAATATTTAGTAGTAGGTAGTAGTTCTTAATTATAATATTATTAAGCTTCCTAAAGTTAATATATACTTAAAGTAGCTCTTATTTCTTTAGTATAAATAATATTAGGTAGCCTACTAGTAATATTAATTTCTATATATATCCTCTTATAAGATTCTTCTTAATATAGTCTTTAAGTATTTCTAGCTCTTATTCTAATAGTCTATAGATAGGTCTAGAAGTTAGTTTCTTCTCTTCTTATAGTATAATTATATAGTCCTAGGGTTAATACTTTAGTAGAGAGTTTTCTTCTATCTCTTCTATAAAGAGGTAACTAAATTCCTTATACTATTATAGGATATTAGGAGTTACGCGTTTCTCTAATACTCTTACTTTATAACCTAATACTCTATTAGTATCTATAGAGGTAACTATACTTTTATAATATATTAGTTATAAAGTAGTTAATTTATAAATTATCTTCTTATCTACTATCTAATTCTATTAATATATAGGCTTAGATCTATATATATTTTTATAGTCTATCTATAAGAGAGTCTTATATTTCTAATTAACTTTAGGATTAAACTCTTATAACTATAGTAGTCCTAGTATAATATCTTTACTAGCTAAGGCTAGAATATCTAGGTATAACTTCTATAGTTCTTC